>BGNK01003680.1:35693-57744 GCA_003297005.1 Symbiodinium sp. clade A Y106 | reverse complement strand
ACAGCTAGGTCAAGCTCTCCTGCTGCGCCTCCCCTGCAACACCGTGGTGACCCTTGCCATGCCGTATGTCAAGAAAGCCGAGCTTGTGGAGATCCTGGCTGGCCTGGGAGAGACCGCCCCGGTGAAGTGGACCAGAGAACAGATCCTGCTCCGCATCCAGGAGATCGAGGAGGAGACCAAGGTCGCGCCCAAGGACACCAAGGTGACCGACGAAGTTCAGGAACTCCGCCGGGCCTTGAACAAGGCCGCCCGGAAGAAGAGCGACCTCCAGGCCTTCTGCACCCAACAGCTGGGACTGGAGCTGACCATGAACGAGACNNAAGGTCAAGGCCGAGTCGGTGCTAGCACAGAAAGCACCACCCCGCGGCGACGAGTTGATGGGATTCGGGAAGCACGCGGGCCTCAGCTTTGGTCAGGTGATGATGAACCACCACGACTACGTGAGCTGGGCCGTGCAGAGCTACCACGAGGGCCCGGTCAATTGGCGCCTGGAGCGGTTTGTGAAGTGGTACCTCAACCACACAGGCCGCCCGCTGGCAGCCAAGGCCCCTTACAAGGGGGCTCCGGAGCCAGAGATGGAAGCCCCGGGTCCCAGCACCCCGGCGCTGGGAACGAACACTAAGATGAAGAAGGGAACGGCCTGCGCGACACCGAGCCCAACCTCCATGGGGCTCACACCGAGTGCGGCCGAAAGCCCGATGAACATGGGGCCGACAACGCCGACCTCGGAGCTCTTCCGCTCCCCATGGAATGGGCCCGTTCCGGGAAAAGTGTTGGAGCCCGCTCGCAGCGCAAGTGCTGGCCCATCCTGGGCCGTCCCGACACCACCGGAGCATCGACCGGTGCCAGGGACTCCGGACGAGGCGGCCTCCGACCCGGACTCCGAGGAGCTGCAGAGCATGGACGACAACGATGCGGAGAGGATCCGTGCCTTGGAGGAGGAGTTGCAGGAGCTGCGCCGCAAGCGCAACCAGAAGAGCACCCGCGGCCGCTACGCATGACGGCCCAGCGGGACGATGTGACATGGATGGCGGAAGGGTTCCATCCACCTGATCCGGGCGACGACAGTTGCCCCGCACTGTCAGAAGAGCAACACGCAGCACTCAAGAAGACTGCCATGAGTGAGATTCGTGACATGACACAAGGGCTGCCCCGAAGACCTCAAACTCTTCTGTGTGAGCTTTGCTGTGCACCAGACAGTTTGTTGAGCAGTACATGTCGTCAGTTGTACGGTAACCACAGTGCTGTGCGCATGTCTGACTGGAACGGCTGCGACATGAACACACCCGTAGGAGTGACTCTTGCTTGCCGGTTAGTGAAGCATCACAGGCCCAAGGTTTTGTGGATTTCAAGTGATTGTGGGCCCTTCAGTCCCCTCCAAAACTTGAGCAAGCAACAGCCACAACATGTGAGGCCCGCCTCCACGAGAAACAGAATCAGGCCCAAAACCTGTATCACAACTGCATGCAGGTGGCACGCTATGCTAGGAACTTGGGCTTGGAAGTGGTGTGGGAATGGGCACAACGCAGCACGGCATGGTCACTTCCCATGTACCTCGAGTTCGCTGAGGAGCTGCACCTGCACACTAGCAATTGTAACGGATGCCAAGTGAACCTGAGGAACCAGGAAGGGAAACTGATGTGCAAAGCATGGCGCATGGACACCACGTGGGCCCGATTGGGCCAGCACCTCNGGATGCCAAGTGAACCTGAGGAACCAGGAAGGGAAACTGATGTGCAAAGCATGGCGCATGGACACCACGTGGGCCCGATTGGGCCAGCACCTCAATCTTCAATGCCGGGGGGGTCACGCCAAAGGCAGGGGGTTGGGGGGAGCTAACCGTACCACTCTCTACACGCCTGAATTTGCACGTCGGGTTTGTAAGTTTCTGCGTGCGCATCAGGAACATGTTCACTCTGCTGTGCTTGAGCACTGGGTGCTTGCTGGAGAGCAGGGAGACGAGAGAGAGGAGAGAGACCCCAGAGACGAAGAAGACCCCGGAGGCGAGGAGCTGAGAGAAAGCGAGGAAGGAGAGGAACAAGGAGCAGGAGAGGCACCCGCAGGTCAAGAGGAGGAGGCCCCCCTGACCGCCCACCAGAAAGCAGAGATCCTTACTCGCCTGAGAAAGATTCACAGCTCCACTGGACACTGTAGCAACAAGCACTTAGTGCAGACTCTGAAGAGACAGGGAGCTAATCAACAGGTCCTTCGCCTCGCTAGGGATTTCTCTTGTGACGTCTGTCGGGAATGGTCTCGTCCCAGTCCTCGTCACCAAGCGTCTCTCCATGGGATCTCGAAGAAATGGGAAACCTTACTGATGGACTGTGGCTACTGGAGGCACCCTGTTACTCAGGAGTCCTGGTTGTTCCTTATGTCTATCGATGAGGGGAGTCGTCTTCGGGTTGGGCAGTTACTTAGAACCGGAAGCCGAGCTAAGATTGTCACTGAAGACGTGGAGAAGTTTCTGCTTGAGCGTTGGTTCCCTGTGTTCGGTAAACCTTCTGTGCTTCGTACCGACACCGAGAGCCCTCTGAGAAGCAAGCAGCTNCGAGCTAAGATTGTCACTGAAGACGTGGAGAAGTTTCTGCTTGAGCGTTGGTTCCCTGTGTTCGGTAAACCTTCTGTGCTTCGTACCGACACCGAGAGCCCTCTGAGAAGCAAGCAGCTCGACGATTTCCTTGCGACAAGGGAAGTTCACTTAGACCATGTGCCCCCAGAGGCACACTGGCAGATGAGCCCTGTTGAGAGGACGATCCAGTCCAGCAAGGATATCATGTGGAAGCTTAGCGGCGAATTTCCTGAGATGACGACTCAGGAACTCTTTTGTCGGGCCCTGTGGGCCCAGAACCACCGTAGCAGCAGAACACGGACACAACGTGCATGCCATGCAAGTGGCAGAGACCGCATTCTTGGAAGCGCAAGCCAGAGAAAGACTCCGTAGGGCCGAAGCCGCCGGCCACCGTAAGATGAAACACTTCTGCCCGGGAGACCTCGGAGGAAAGTGGTAGGACGTCAAGACGGCAATAAGAACTTCACTGCGGGTCGGTTTGTTGGTCCGTTCAGGGTCCTTGCTACGGAAACGAGAGGGGGAGAGGAAGAACTGCGTCCCAGCCAGTGTGTGTGTGGCTATATCGCGGAAATCGCTTGACCCGTGCGGCCCCGCAGCAACTACGGGCAGCCACGCCCAGGGAGGAAGCCTGGAACGAGCTCGTAGACCCCCGAGGCGAGGTGCCATNGAGGTGCCATGGACCATCCACCAGATCCTGGCGGACTCCAAGCACAAGACCTACGACGATGCCGTCCCCGAGGCAGCCCGAGACGGTGGACCTGGATGAGGACCAGCAAGAACGTCGAGGAGTTCCCCGCCGAAGGCTGCGTGAAAAGACACAGCCACCTCCAGCGGCTGCGCCATCGACAGAACGTGGCCGGAGCGCTGCTGTGGCACCAGAGGCACCTGAACGTGAACGGAGCCGCAGTCCCGCAGCACCGGCTGAGGGCGACCTAGAACCGAGGCCGAAGGTGCACCGGGTTGCTGAGCACGAGCTGAGCAGGAGTCCCTGCAACTACTGGCAACAAGAGCAAGCTGCGGTCTCCATTGAGGTTCCCCTTCCGCAGTGGACTGATCCACAGCGGAAAGAGATGATGCGAGACATGAGTGCGTTTGTGGTCAAGCAGATCCGGAAGCGGAACGTGGAGCTCACCGAGCGCAAGCTCACGGCCGAAGAGCGTGTGGAGTTTGAGAAGGCAAAGGGCAAGGAGGTCAACAACTACGTGTCCTCCCGGGTTTTCAGCCTGCTTCCCAGCCACCTCAAGCCCGACGTGAATCAGGCCATGGCCATGAGATGGATCTTGACCTGGAAGACTGACGAGTCAGGGGGCAAGAAGGCGAAAGCAAGGTGCGTCATATTGGGGTATCANGTGAATCAGGCCATGGCCATGAGATGGATCTTGACCTGGAAGACTGACGAGTCAGGGGGCAAGAAGGCGAAAGCAAGGTGCGTCATATTGGGGTATCAGGACCCCCTGTACGAGCATCGACCAACAGCCAGCCCGACAATGTCCCGGACTACACGCCAGATCTTCTTGCAGGAGTGCGCCAACCACGGCTACAAGGTGTACAAAGGCGACGTCTCTGGCGCTTTTCTACAAGGGCGCCAGTTCGAGCGAGAGATGTTCTGTATACCGGTCGATGAGATTTGCACCGCTATGGGGGCTCCGGCAGGCTCCATCATGCGCCTCAACAAGGCCGCATATGGGCTGGTAGAGGCACCATTGGAATGGTTTTTGACAATATCCCAGTTCCTGGAGAGTTTGGGATTCGAGCGTCAGAAAAGCGACCCCTGTTGCTGGGGCCTGTTCACCAGCGACCGACGCCCCGTCGGGTGGATCTGCGGCCACGTCGATGACTTTCTTTTTGGAGGCAGTGACTCGGAGGAGTTGTGGCGGCAAGCCATCAAGCAGATCAAGGAGAGATTCCGCTGGCAGGAATGGGAATCCCAGAAGTTCACACAATGTGGCGTGGTCATCGAGCAGAATAAGGAGGGGTTCATCCTCAGCCAGGAGCACTTCCTGGATGACGTGCAGGAAATTCATCTTCCGGCAAAGCGCTATCAGGAACAGGCGCTGCCGGTGACGGAGAACGAGCGGCAACAGATGCGCAGCGTGCTGGGATGCCTTTCCTGGTATGCCTACCAGACCGGGTACCACTTGAGTGGCCCCATTGGCCTGCTGCTCTCACAAGTGTCCAAGGCCACGGTCGCGGACGCCGTAGCTGTGAACAAACTCCTCAAGCGAGCCAGGACCATGCGACACCATCGTGTCCGGATTCACCGGCAAGATGGACCACTACATCTTGCGTGCTGGGTGGACGCCTCCTACGCGAACCGCCCTGATGGATCCTCCACAAAGGGGATTTTTATCGGGTGGTCAACGGAACAGCTGCTAGCAGGCGAGCTCGCCAAAGTTTCCCCTCTCAGCTGGCAGGGGGCAAAGATCCAGAGGACCTGCAGATCACCCACCTCGGCCGAAACGAGGGCAGCGGTGGATGGAGAGGACGAGCTCTACGCAGTGAGGCTGCAGGTGGCAGAGTTCGAGGGCAAGGTCCTGGACCTCCGCTGCATCGATGAGACCGTGAAGGAGATCAGTGCCTCATTGGTCTCAGATAGTAAGGGGTTGTATGACCGTTTGCAGCAGACAGCACTCACGCTGAAGGGAGAAGAGAAGAGATCAGATATTGAGTCCTTGTGCCTCAAAGAGGCAATCGACTCAACAGATCTGCAATTGCGATGGGTTCACGGAGACGCNTCAGATATTGAGTCCTTGTGCCTCAAAGAGGCAATCGACTCAACAGATCTGCAATTGCGATGGGTTCACGGAGACGCTCAGCTAGCGAACAGTTTAACGAAAGCTGATGAGCTTCATCAAGTTCTTATGTTTCAATCTCTCGCTGGCCGTTGGCGTATTGTATATGACGAATCCTTGCTTTCCAGTAAGAAGCGTCGAGCCCTGCAGATGCATCCTCTTAAGCCTGCTTGATTTCAGATGTGATCTCAGAGAAATTCGGGGGCATGCAATTTGCATTGTCCGTCAGGAGCATCAACTACTCTGTGCTGCCAGCCGCCCTTGGGGTTCGAAGGAAAAGAAGGCCGGTGCCGTGCGATTTGCAAGGGTTTAGGGTTTAGGGGTTTAGGGTGTAGGGTGTCCTCCAGGTTTGAGTTGAGTATCAAATCGCGGCAGTGACGTATAGGACTTTTGCGAGCCAGTCCCGCATCCCTGCTAGCGCAACTGGTCGCACATCTGTGCAATCATAGTTTCGGAACGAGGGTTTGATCATTTGTTTCGACTGGTCATTTCAGTTTGCGAGTCTCAGGAAGCAAAATTGCCAGATGGGGCTATGGTTTCCTCGGCACCAAGGGTCTTATGTCAGGTGTCCTTCCAGGTATCTGCAGCAAAACCCTAAACCCTAAACCCCTAAACCCTAAACCCTAAGCAGAACACTCAGACTGAATGCATCGCCTCACAGTGCATTCGGAGCTCAATGCGAAATAAGACATTTCTGTATTGTGGATGCTAGTTGAAGCAAAGATCCGAATTAACCTATGACAAGTGGGAGAATTATCAATACTGTCATTCCTTAGGTTTCGCGAACATAGGTCTAGTATTCTCGATGTACCCCAGTATTGCGCGCTTGAAAGGTCAAGCCGCCAAAATTGTGTTAAGGTCTATGGGCCGTAGGGTGGCATTGCTGTTTGTCCTCCCACAGAGTTCCGGACACGGCGAACACGGCACATGAAGATACATCGCAAGATCAAGGGCAGCCACTATCACAAAGCATCCAGGTACTACTGCAGCAGAAGCATGGTCATGGTACTGCAGTTTCGAGATCAGAATTCTCGGCTATTTGGCCCCAAATCCGCAGATGTGAACTTCAAGAAATAGGTGGTTGTCAAAATGATGCTCCCTTTTTGGGTCCCTAATATAATACGGCACCTACTATTCAAGGTACCCCAAAAGGGACCCTAATTTTGACAACTACCCAAATGGCTCGGAATGGCTTTAGGCTAAAGCCAACGGGCCGAGAGTTCCACACGCAGAATTCGAAATAGGGTTTAGGGTCCCACCCTGATGTAGACTTGCTGATCTATGAACCCACTCCTTCTTACAGGGTTTGCAGTAGGGATCCTAACATGAGTGCCCTTGCAGAAGAGGTCTATTAGTCAGGGGTTTGCATTGACCGTATCTTCGAAAGATCCTGCTTTGCTTGTCGGCCCCATGGCCGACGAAGATGTCGCCATGCAGGCGGGTCCCTTCCAGGGCGCTCGGGATCGGGGCTTGAATAATTATCTATACTATGCTGGTGGGTTCCTTATTACCATTTTAGTATCATGGGCCCCAAAGCCCTATTTTAATTATTAAGGCCCCTATACGATAGTACCCTTATAGATCCCTTAGTATCCCTTAGAGGAACCCTTGAAAGGAACCATAAACCCCTATTTTGATTATTAAGGCCCTTATATTACAGCGGCCAGGTTTAAATCCCCTAGGCAATTGCATCCATCGTCTTTTGGGCCTTGGGGCCCAGGGATTCGGGCCTGGAAGGGGTTGCAGGGGTTGGGGTGCAGGGTACCCACAGAACCCAATACCCCTTAATTAAGGAATATACCTTAAATTATAGGGGCCTTAATATTATGATTTAAGGTATATTCCTTCATTAAGGGGTATTGGGTTCTCTGGGCAGCGGGTTTCGGGAGTGGAGGGGTGAAGGGCTTTCAGTTTGAGGAACATGCATTTAGGTGTCATTGATGGACACGGCTGCAGGTTTAAGGGGCAAACTGTGCAGTTACATGCCTAAGCCCTGCAGTAAACCGCTCTGCATTGCCGAAACCCAGAAGTGCCAAGCCCATGCACGATTCTAAGCCGAGAAAGCCCGGAAACTCGACTCCGGTTCTATGAGGGAGGCTGTTGGTGCTTAGTGTTTATAGTTTAGGGTTTAGGGTTTAGTGTTTATAGTTTTCCTGCAAGCTCAATTAAAACCCTAGCATCGTAAGCCCAGCAGCACTACTATAGGGGCCTTAATAATTACCAATACTATTTTGGGGGTTCCTTCTTATAATTACAGTTATAATATACCCCCAAATCCGATTCTAATTATTAATGTCCCTATATTAAAGCCCTGGAGCGTCGGAAGGCCGTCGCGCCAGGCGAACCTATCGGCAACGCTGAGGTCCGAAACGTGGGCTTCGCTGCAAGAATGCCTTGACCCATAGGCTCCATAGTAGTTCCTTTTTGGGGTTCATATTAAGAATTTCTTACGAATCCGAGAATGTAATCCCAAAAAGGAACTACTATGGAGCCTGTGGGGACCTCAGAACCTAATACCCCTTGATTGAGGAATATATCTTGAAATATAGGGGGCTTAATATTATGATTCAAGGTGTATTCCTTAGTTCGGGGGGTATTGGGATCTCTGGGTTGACATGGTCTCTAGTGGGTATTAAACTGATTTCAAGAGCGCTTGAAGAGGGTCTTGTTCTGGTAATGTAGGGCTCTTACATGGTTTCAATGGGGGTGTTTGACTGGATACATGTGGAATTCGTAGTTCGGACCCCGCAACATGTATGGCAGTCATGTCTTTGGGTCCTACAGCTCAACCCTATGAACCCTGAACCCTGAGGCCTCATGCTTAGCCTTAAGGGTCCATGTACCCATATAGTATGTAAATACATACATTGGCCTCAAATTAACCCTATGTAATATATGGGGCAAAGTATATACGATTTGGCCCTAAACTCTGCACCCCAGAGCTCTAGAGAACTCCCTGAACCTTCAACCCTTATCACTGCCCGCACAGTGGCAGGACCTTCTTGCCGGCCGAGGGACGTACACGGCGTCCTGGAGAATTTATGCGAGTGCTTTCTCCCCCTTTCCCTCTCTCTGTGTTTTGGCGACAGATACTCAACCCCTATTATCTACGTGTAGCCCAAAATGGCAGGTTGAGACCTCTCCAACAAAAACTGTGTTAACGGTACAACCCTTGAAACCGTAGTGTTTGGAGCCGCAGGTAACAAAGCGCAACAGTCCTGAGCCCTGAACCCTATACTCGGCAGACATTGCAAGCTGCGTGTTGGAGTCGCAACAATCCTGAACCCCAATTCCTACATCCTAAACTCTGAACCCTAAACCCAAACTCAAACCCTAAATCCCAGAACTTGTATGAACCCTAAACCGTAGCAGAGCTCGAAGTGGGGCTGCAGCGTGTCATGTTGACCACATACAAAGAAAGGATTAAGGATGTCTTAGAGGGCCTTGAGTAGCTGTTTGTTTTTTGCTGTTCCCTTCTTTCGGGTCCGTCTTCGTTTACTGTACGGATCTCCAAAGTTTCGCTCTGCTCACCTTCTAAGAGGAGTAGAGGAAGTCCGAAGTTTGGGACTTTGAGTTCTTTCTGCTGCAAAAAGCATACTGAAGGAAGGGATTTTAAGTTTTAGGTGTAGGTTTCCGGGGTTTATAGGGTTTACGTTCAGGGCGGTGGGATTTTAAGTTGAGGGTTTAGGTCTGTCATCCTAAACCCTAAACCCAAAGCCCAGGACCGCGGCAAGGTCTTCGCATCGCTTGCCGGACAATTGAGGCAGTTTTGGGGCTGGTCTAGTCTCGGCTTCCGCTATAACCCCAAGCCTAATTATTCCTTCTTCAATACTAAAAACTATACTTAATAACCAGACTTCAACCGTATGTATTAATGTGTGAGTCTAGTGCAGTTTTAGTATATATATATATATACTAGGAGGGAGCATCGCTATTAATGCTGAAAAGCACCGTTTCTGGGGTTTTCAGGGGGTTAGGACCAAGCCCTGAAGTGGATACCGAGAAGTCTCTTAAGCTGAAGCTCGCAAGCCCTGAGCCCTAGACCCAAACTCCCAAAGAAAGGGTTCAAGTCATAGTATGCAGCAACTTTGAGGCCTTAAATACCTACTAAGTACCTGCTATAACGGTACTTGGGCCCTGTTGGACTGAGTTGTCGCTGTGTTTTATGGGCCTTTATACCCTATAAACCCTATAAAACCGCTAAAGGAACCCTTGAACTGGGCTTTAGAGTGCCATACTGTTAAGAACCCTTATGAATACTTTTTTCTCCCTGGTTACTTAAAAGCCCAGTAAAGGAATCATTAAAGCGACCCTTCAGTTGGGCACATGGACCCGTACGGAATCGGGAAGCTGAATTGTTGCCGTCTTTCGTGCTTCAGGGTCAGGTTGATGCTTTACCGGGCTCAAGACGGCAAAGCCTCCGGTGTGCACCTAGATTGCCATCTCATGATATGGGGGGGGGGGTCGGCATAAATAACTATAGTAGTACTACGTTAATTTTAGTCTTTCAGGTGCCTAAATATTCCTAATTATGCCATAGTGGGGTTCTATAGCTACTGTTCGCAAGGTCCCTGTACAGGGTTTGGCTTTCTCTCTGGCTTGGCAGTTTGAGGACACTAAGCCGACCTTCGTGGCTAACGTGTCATTGTCCCAAAACCTTAAGTCTAAACCCTAAACGGCCAACATGCTTGCAAAGCCACTAAGTTGCATCCCGAGCTCCGTTAATTTGAGGGGTGTAATTTTAAAGACTTGTGGAGTCTAGGTGCTGTTAGGCTTGTTTCACACTTCTTTGTGTGGTTTGGAATTGTGTTTCTTCTCTATGGCTCTCCAATAAGGCGGAAACGAAGCGTTAAAGGGTTTACAACGGTTTCTAGTTAATTATGGCTAGAAGTACGCTAAGCCTTCAACCTTGCATCCTAATCCACCCGACGCCCGAAGCCTCTGCTATATGTACCCAGAGATCCCAATATCCCTTAATTCAGGAATATACCTTAAGGTATAATTGGATCCCTAATATGATTTAAGGCATATTCCTTAGTCAAGGGGTATTGGGTTCTCTGGGTAAACCCTAAACCTGGGAGGTATCTGGAGGGCTCAACAGTGGAAGTCCTCTCGTCGCAGAGCCTCTTATCTTTTCCGGTTCCCGAGGCACGGCACTGAAGGGATCTTCGGGTCAGGGTTCTGGCATACTGGGCCTTGGGATATCGGATAGAGAAAGTACGTACTATAGGGCCTAAACAAGTACCAGTACTATTTTGAATAATTATCAATACTAGTTTGGGGGGTTCCTTATTATAATTCTAGTATAATGGGCCCCAAGCCCCTATATTACGGTGGGGATGTCCGCAAACCATGCCAAGCCCCAAGCCCGAAACCTCAAATACTAAGCCCCAAGGTGTAGGACACCGAGAGGTGCTCTTGATGGACAACGTCCTGCATAACCCGACGTAACCTGAAGTATGGGATTTACGGTCTTGTCGATATTCCCCTAAGGATCCATGTGCCCAAGTATTATATACTTTGGCCCCGAAGTACCTCTATAGGGACTACTTTAAGGCCGAAGTATATACCATATGGGTACACTCAGGGGGTTTAGGGTTTGGGGTCCCGTCGCTACGATCTTTTGCCTCCGCCAAGACTGGTCCCTGAACCCGTGATCCTCAAACCTAAATCGTTACATGGGTGGTTGTCAAAATTAGGGCCCCTTTTTGGGTCCTTAAGATAATACGGCACCTAATATTTAGGGTACCCGAAAAAGGGACCCTAATTTTGACAACCACCCACATGTAGGATTTAGGGTTTAGGGTTTACTGTGCAGGTGTAGTGAGGTTTTGGGGGCTAGGGCGTTGGGTTCGGGAGCTTTTGGGCAGAATCTTCGGGGCTTGGGGTTGAGCTTCCGGGGTTTTAGGGGCGAGTCTGTAGGGCTGAGGGAGCTTTACCTGGACCCTAAGGAACCTACCTTTTTAGGGTTCCCTAATATGATTTCTTTAAAAAAGTCCTTAAAACGGTAGGTTCTTTGGGGTTAAGGTAGATTCAGATTAGTGGTGCTTCTTCGGTCTCCAGCCTGCGAGAAGAGAAACTCAAACAAGTTGACTCGCGTGTAACCGATTGACGTATAGTGAACCCCAGAAAGTTGGAACATCGATTTAGGATGATTCATGCTGGGATTCCCTTTACTTTACTTTAAGGGCATGAGGCTAATGATGTTCCAACTTTCTAGCTTCTACTGTAGCCAGTTGCATGTCTGCTCACCCACCGATATAGCCCTCAGCACGTCATTGAACCGTTTTGCGAGGTTGGTGCCACGGTGGTGGCAAGGGTGGTGCGCTTGTCACAGGATCGCGCAGAATGTGTGCCCGCCATGTTTTGGAGCTGGTCCTGTGAAATTGATGGCCCAGAGACTCAATATCCCTCAATTTACGGAATATGCCTTAAATCTTATTAGGGGCCTAATATAATTTAGGGTATATTCCTTAGTAGCTGAGTACGTAACCTTTAACCTTTTGGGGTTTATATAATCCTACCATAATTGAAAGGTTAACCTTTTTTGGGCCAGGGTACGCAGCCCCTAAGATTCCTTAATTAAAGGATATTGGAGTCTCTGGGGTGGTGAGGGTGACGGTTTAAGTCTTAAAGGGGCCTTCATAATTCCCTATACTACTGTTGATGGACAAAATCCTGCATGACCTTAAGGACTCTAGACTATGGGAATTATGGTATATTCCTTATTTTGGGTCATGCAGGATTTTGTCCATCAGCCGTATTTTGGGGATTCCTTCCTATTTTTAAAGTCTAACATACCCCAAAACCCTCATTAAGGCCCCTATATTAAGCCTCAACGGCCAGGCCCCACACCCCACGCCTCAAAAGCGGCCTGGGGCTTGGGACTTAGGGAGTATGAGTCCAGAGCCCTGTGCCACTAGTCGAAGGCTTCCCCCCCCCCCGAACGGCTCAGGGACAAAATGCATCAAATGCATCAGAAAAATTAAGGGGAATAGACCACAACTCCCGTAGTTTAGGGTGCTTCAGGTAATGCAGGATGTTGTACATCAACAGGACTGCACTGGAAAGCCAAGGCCGCAGAGCTATCCCGAGCCCGGGGTATGAGACGACACCCAGTCGCTGTGAGATGCTTGTAAGAGTAGTGGGCCCAGAGGCTCCAATATCCCTTAATTAAGGAATATACCTTAAATCTTATTAGGGATCCTAATATAATTTAGGGTGTTAGGGTATATTCCTTAATTATTGGAGTCTCTGGGGGGCCTGGTTTAGGGAATTGAGGGTTGAGGGATGAACCCCTGATGAAGCCGCCCTTGCACGAGATCATGTTTCGATTTCTGAGTGAGTGCATACAAAGCCCTTTCAGAGTGCTTCTTTGGGCTTTCTCATACGCAACACTGGTAATGAAGACCCTCTTCACTTCGTCGTAGGATAGTGACGTGGTAGCTGAGCTTCTGCCCTAAAGGCCCACAACCTAAACCCTGAACAAAGCTTGACCCCAAACGAAGCCCACTAGACTGTTGCGTTTGTTGGATGTCGTGCCTCGGTATGGGAGACATGTGGGTGGTTGTCAAAATTATGGTCCCTTTTTGGGTACCTTAAAATAATAGGTGCCGTACTATAATAGGGACCCAAAAAAGGACCATAATTTTGACAACTACCCAGAGATCCCAATACCCCTTAATTAAGGAATATACCTTAAATCATAATATTAAGACTTCTTTAGTTTAAGGCATATTCCTTGATTAAGGGGTATTGGGTTCTCTGGGTACCCTTAATATGAACCCCCAAAAGGAACTACTATGGAGCCTATGGGTACCCATGTGGAAGATTTATCACATCTCAACCCAGGGCCCTCCCTTCTCCCTGGGTCAGAGCGCAGTGCACTCAGATCTTCAAGGGGGTAGACAAGATTCCTGCTGAGTGGATACACTTTACACTTTTGGGATAATATTACCCACTATAAAACTGAAAGTGTACACTTTGGGGGGCTTATGAACTCAGCAACTAAGATTCGGTCGGCCAGTAACGGTGTAGTGGTGTGTGTTAGGGTCTAGGGTTTTAGGGTTTAGGTTGCTACTTTTTTGGCGGGGGTGCAGGAGTATTCTTGTGGTGCTCTGTTGACCTCTGGTACCACAACGGCTTAAAGATTCCAAAAATCACGAATCTGCATCCTCGCGACCACAGCACTTTTCCCACAGCATTACAAAAAGGACACCCTTATGCACAAGGCACTTCTGGCACACTGGCAGGTATCATTGTGGCGGTGGGGGAAACTCCACTCCAGGAGAAGGCAGCGGACATGACGTGTGAATTACATCTTCCCGTCAAGTTTAGACCCTCAAACCCTGAAGCGCTAAATCCCTCAAAAATTCATGAACCTAGTAGTAGAGTAGGTAACCTTTAACCTTTTGGGGTAGTATAATCCCGATATAATCCTTGTATTATGAAAAAGGTTAACCTTTGGTTCCCCATGATACCCGACAAGTAGGTAGAAAACACCATAGAAGCTGGATGCTGTCTTTGCTTACGGTCACAAAAAGCCAATCCGCTTTCATAGCCGTAGACTCGCTATGCCATTGGGATACTGTAAATTCTCCTCTGTACGGGCCTAACCGGATTTTGCTCTTAGGAATGTTTCGTCAGAGGGTTTTAAGGGCCAAGCAAATTGTGAGTTCCTTATACTGACCTCGTGAGAGGTTCATGGACTTTCCTCAGGTCAAAGGCTCAGGGGACTTTTTTCGTGGCTTTTTGAGTAGGGTTCTACGGGCCACCCAAACTTACCACTCTAGCTTCAACTGTTGCTTGGGCAGTATCCTGGCCATGACATGTTCCAGAACAGTTTCTGCAATGTAGGGTCCAGCCTAAAACGCGTGGTAAAATTCTAAACCCCCTAAGCCTCCAATACCAGAAGCTTTAATCCCCGTGAAACGGTAAACCCTCAATAAATTCCCGACCCTTATAAACCTTGGTTTTTCACGACACCTAACATAGGGGCCTAAATAAATACCAATTCTAGTTCGGGGGTTCCTTATTAAACCCTATTCTAATTGCTAAGGCCCCCATAGTACGCCACAAACAAAAAACGCAAAACACGCCTTGTCCAAACCTCCGTCGACCGACTCTGTTACACACTACGACTATGAAACCCTAAGCCCTAAGCTCTAAACCCTAAGCCCTAAACCCAACCTTAAACCCTATAACCCTATAAATTCTAAACCCTATAAACCCAACCCTAAACCCTATAAGCCCTAAACCCTAAACTCCCTAAACCCCGTATAAGCTCTAAACGTCCCCAGTTTTTGTTTTTACACTCCCCAGCCCAGTTTCGCGGAGTGGTCCGCAAGCAGGATGTGCGCTTCTTTGAGGCAGTGCTGGCTTTTGTTGCTTAGGGGCTGAGGTAACCTTGAACCTTTTCCTGGGATCCAAAAACCTACCGTTTTAAGGGTTCTACCCTTTAATTAAGGGGTCATAACCTACTATTTTGGAGGGTTTGGGGATGCAGGTTGGCGTTTATAGAATCCTACCACAATTGAAAAGGTTAGCTTTTTTTGGGCTAGGGGCTCAGCCCCTCAGTTCTATTATTCTGGGGTTCTTGTGCAGGTTTTAGACTTTAGACTTTCAGGGTTTAACTATAGGGCTAAGGGTCCTTTAACGGTTTTGGTGTTTGTTTTGGTTTAGTATCTTGAAACAGTTTTTTTGCAGGGTGTGGGCTGTATTTATATCAAAGGCTGAGGATTCGTGGCAGTTTTAGGATTGTGGATTTCTTGAAGGTAGGGGTGAACATAGAAAACTGAATCATTTTGCTGGCGAATATTGAGCAATGATACCCCCTGATACTCAACAACAGCAGTATACCCCAAGCCCCATTCCGTTGACGATGGCTCCTAGATTGGGATTGTTTTTGGGCTGAGTGTGTAGGGCAAGCCTTCTAGTTGACGCTATGGGATTAGGCTTCACGGCTTTCGGCAGTTAAGTTGTTTGCTTACGGGGGCTCTGGAGGTTAAGGACATAAAACCTATATGAGTGGTTGTCAAAATTATTGCCTCTTTTGGGGCCCTTATTATAGTACGGCACCTAATATTCAGAGTACCCAAAAAGGGACCCTAATTTTGACAACCACCCATAGTCAGAGCATAAAACTCAGGTCCGACCCTATACTGTAATGGAAACCACATTCGAACACGTCTGAACGAAAGTTCCCTGCAAGTCACCTGGTGCCTTTATTGTGATGAGATACAAATGCCACAAGTAGTAGTAGTTGTAGTTGTTGTTGTTGTCGTTTGTGGTGGTGCTGGTGCTGGTGCTGGTGCTGGTGCTGGTGCTGTTGTCGTCGTCGCCGCCACCGGTTTTGTTGTGGTTGCTGTCGTCGTACACAGACATGTCCTGCACACATCGCTCATTCGCCCAACTTCTGAGCTCCGCAGCTGCTTTTGCCCCGCCCAGCTGATGTTATAGCTGCCGGACGAAGAAATCTTAGATCAACTCTCCAGCGCACGTGACCTTGCCGTGGCTGTTCCGGCATATTGGACACACAGCTAGTTGCAACACTGCATGTAGAACGGATTGGAGCTGAACAAGCTTGCACAAGGCTACAAGTCCAATCCCAAGTCGCTGCAACGTTACAAGCACGTTAATTACATACTGACATCCTGTAGTCTCCTAGGGCTTATTATAAGTGAGTGTAGCCTCTCAACCCCTCGCCGTAGACCCGATGACTCACAGTCCTCAAAACACACCACCAAAACCCAAAACCCTAAACCCTAAACCCCTAAGCCCCTAAACCCTAAACCCTAAACCCCTAAACCCCTAAACCCTAAACCCTCGATCTCTGGGCCTAATGCAGCTTGAAGCCCCAGACTGAAGAGTCAAGGGTTTCGCGCTGTAGAGACTAAAGCCTACACGAAGCAAGCCTTACAAAACCCCAATTTTAACCCTATAGCGGCCTGATAGAGCCCTATCACCCCCATGTAAAGCCAAAGCCTTTATAACAGTCTCGCGACCCTTATAAAAAACCCTTTAAGACTCATTTAAGACCCTTGTAAATTGTAGCCTGGGCTTTGCTGCCCGCCATGCGCAACACTGCGTTTGTTGGTGGCTCCGGCACTGGCGTGGGAGGTGGGGGCACCTTAACCCTTCACCTCAAGACCCCAGAAGGGTTCAGGTTTAGGGTTTCTAAACCCTAACCTCCAAAACCTCAAACCCCGAAACCCGAGAACCCAAACCCTTAACCCTAAACGGCCTACACGCCATACCCCGAAACCCCAAACCCTAAACTGCCTGCACCCTAAACCCTCTGAAGCAGCCTTGAGGCCCCAAAACATCCTTTTCAGGCGGCTTGCTTCAACCTCATAACATAGGGGCTTAGACAAGTACCTATTAGAATAGGGTTCCATTTAAAGGGGTCGAAAATACTATTTTGGGGGTACCTTTAACGGGTTCCTTTAAAGGGTTTATAAGAGATCTATAGTAGGGTTCTAGGGTACCGGGGTTTTAATAATTACCGATACTATTGTTGGGGGTTCCTTATGATATTTTAATAGACTGTGCCTCCAAGACCTTATTCTAAGTATTCACGCCCTGTAGTTAGATCCCTTTCGCAGGATTCGTTTACGGGTTTTATAGGGTCCTTCTACCAGGGTTTCTGGTGGTTTACATAGGTACAAAACGACGTGCACGTGTATATGGTAAATAAATAAATAAATATATATATATATATGTATATACATATGTATATATATATATGTGTGTGCACGTACATATATACATATATAGTATGCTGTGTTGAAACTATCGCAATAATAATAATGAGAATCAGCAGAGTAGTAACTAAGTAGTAACGGGAACACGCAGAATGACAACAATTACACTTCTATGACTAATCATACTCCTACGAAGAAGACCTCAATGAAAAATAATTGAACAAATCAGTATCAAGAAAATATTTGCATACTTATTTCCATAGATACATCTATGCACATACATACGCATGTAAGCTATATGTATTGTTGGCATCCCTTCTTTGTTTGTGCCAGGCATGAAGTTTCCCATGTCAGCAAGAGAGCGCGATGACCTCATGGAGCTCAGCGACGTCTCCTTCCTCTCAAGGGAGAGGCCGCCCTCGTTAGCAGAAAGCCCTTACTACGGAACTTCACTAGGATTTAGGGTTTAGGATTCTTTCTAAGGTCCTCATGATGCTCCCTTCAGGTTAATTTCGAGAACTAGGTCCTCATGATGCTCCCTTCAGGTTAATTTCGAGAACTAGGTCCTCATGATGCTCCCTTCAGGTTAATTTCGAGAACTATTGATTCGGTGATGGCTTTGGGAGTCCCCAATCTCAGGGAGCAAAAAGAAGCAACTAAATGAACCCTAAACCCTAAACCCTATGTAAGTGCCTGAATGGTCATTTCAGTCAGTAGTGCTATGCTCCCACGATGGGACATGCGCAACACCCCAACTGTTCAGTTTGATAGGAGTTCCCGGATTCAGCAAGCAACTGATAGCTAGAGTCAGCCAGAGTCTGCTGGAGTTATAAGTTGGATTACAGCATGTAGGGCACTTGCAGCCGTAACCTGATTGATTCATTGCACTTGAACACGACTCCGAAAGTTTAGCTGCGTGCTTCTTTGGGATGTTGGGGAAACAGCTGTCCCGTCAAGTTTCGGTAGATCCACCTGAAGCAACAGCGGAATTTCCAACACGCCAACCTTGTAGTGCGAACGCCTAGTTCTGTATCAGCTGTAACCATTACATGCTCTAAACTATGCGAACCTATAGTATAAAGCCCAACAAGTACAGATGTATACTAAATCCAATATAGTATCTGGCTTCTGGCGTACTGTAATGCAGATCCCTGATTAATGAACCCCTTTCATTGAGGGGCTTCATACTCGGATCCTTGCTTCAAAGCCCTTTTACGGGCAAGGGGGATTGCTATGTAGGGGTCTACATTAAGCCATTAAGATTCACCCTAGCCCGAGGTTCTGTTCTAGTGCCGAGTTTTCGGCGCCTGTTTCAACACGGAATCCGAAAAAGACGCCCTATGAAACCCTCATCATTACCTAGACCTTAAACCCTAAGCCCCCAAACCCGAAGCCCTGAACCCTTACCGAACCCCTCAAGGAACCCCTGAAAGGGGAGGACCCCGGCTCAAAGGTACGAGGACGATGGAAAAGATATGTCCGACGAGTCAGACCAGGACTGGGGCCGGGATAAGGGACAATTTAGGGCCTTTTTGGCCCTTAAGCCCCTTAAGGGTTTAGGGTTTAGGGATGTTTAGGGTTCGGGGTTTATGGCTCAGGGTTTAGGATGATTTAGGGGCTTTAGGGTTTAGGGCTTAGGCTTTGTTTAATGTTTTTGGTTCAGGGTTTAGCAAAGTGTAGTTCGGAGTTTAGGGCCATGTTTAGGGCCCTGAGGGTCCAGGTACCCAAATAGCAGGTTAGTATTCGGCACCTCGCAAGCTCACAGTTTGAGATCTCCAAAATGTCCAAGCTATATGTTTAAAATGAGAAGCAGAATCAACATTACCAGCAATACAATTTAGTATTATTCATTTATTCGCAGTAATATTTTCATTATTGTTTTTGATTAGTAGTTTTACTCACATGATTAGCTATCAGTATAGCTTCGATTATTTGCATTATTGTCATTACCCGAATCTGTATGCCGGTGTTGGTCTAGACCCGCCGCCGGAGGTCCGCATTTTTTTGGAGGGATGCAAGGCAGGGGTGAAGTCAGGGTTTAGGTTCTATGAGGGTATAGGTTGCATACCTGTAGCCGAAACAACATACTTTTCTAAGGTTCTTTAGCATGGTTTCTACATACTTCCTTAAAGCGGTCGTTTTTTGCTGGGCCATTGGTAGGGTTCCATGGAAGAAGGGAGCAGGGGTGTCTGGATATATCCAAAATATGATATGCCACAACACCCTATTCTAGTTATGCTTTACTATACCCCAAGACGGTGCTCCAACCTTTTACCCCACCAGACATCCAACGTTGATTGTTCTAGCACCCTCCAAATCCTTACGGCACAAAAGCTGAACCGTAAACCCGGCAAGAACCTTAAGAACTTCAAATCTCCCGAAAGCCGTATACAATCGCTTAAGGCCTTAGATTTGAAGCTTTACACGTCGCATTAAACGTCACTCCTGCTTAGCTGCAGAGTCAGGACTTTGAGGCCAGTGGCAGGCATCGACAGCGACTGTTTTCCTGCCTTCTGATGTCGGCGTGGCTTGGCAATTGCTTGTACCAAACCCTAACAGGGTCCATGTACCCAAACAGCCAAACAGTGTATACTTTGGCCCCAAGTACCTATAAAGAAATACTCGAAGGCCAAAGTATGTACCATTTGGGCACCTGGACCCTTATACCCTATAAACCCTGAAGATCCCTTATTAAAGGAACTTTGAAGGGAACCCTTAAAGGAACCCCTAAAGGAACCCTATATGGGCACCTGGACCCTTAGGGAAAGAAATAAGGAATATACCTTAAATCTTATTAGGGACCCCTACAATAATTTGAGGTATATTCCTTGATTAAGAAATAATGGAGTCTCTGGGTTCCTTGGTTCTGTACGAGGATCTTGCAGGTTATCAGAGAACCCAATACCCCTTAATTAAGGAATATACCTTAGGGTTCCTCAAAGGGACCAATGAAAGGGATCTATGGGGTTTAAGGTTTAGGGGATTCTAATACCCCTTAATTAAGGAGTATGCCTTAAACTATTCATGCCCGAATATTATGATTTAAGGTATATTCCTTAACTAAGGTGTGTTGGGATCTCTGAAGCCATATAGATGCATTAAAGGAACCCTATAGATCCCTTATCGATCCCTTTAAGTATATTCCTTAATTAAGGTGTGTTGGGATCTCTAGGTCCTCAAATTGCGATGAAGCCCAGAGATTAAGGGCCCCAAAGATCCCAACACCCCTTAATTAAGGAATATACCTTAGGGTTCTTTCAAGGGATCTATAGGGTTCCTTTAAGGGATCTATAGGGCTTAGGGGATTCCAATACCCCTTAATTACGGAATATACCTAGGGTTCCTTAAAGCAATCTATAAGGGATCTTTAAGGTTCCTTTAACGGATCTATAGGGCTTAGGGGACTCCAATACCCCTTAATTAAGGCATATACCTTAGGGTTCCTTAAAAAGGATCAATAAAAGGGATCTATATGGTTTAGGGTTTAGGGGATTCTAATACCCCCTAGTTAAGGAGTATGCCTTAAATTATTTAGGCCTGAATATTATGATTTAAGGTATATTCCTTAACTAAGGTGTGTTGGGATCTCTGAAACCATATAGATGCATTAAAGGAACCCTATAGATCCCTTATCGATCCCTTTAAATATATTCCTTAATTAAGGTGTGCTGGGATCTCTAGAAGCCTAGAGATTAAGGGCCCAGAGATCCCAACAGCCTTTAATCAGGAATAATTAGGTTTCCTTAAAGGGATCTATAAGGGTTCTATAGGGCTCCTTTAAGGGATCTAGAGGGCTTAGGGGACTCCAATATCCCTTAATTAAGGAATCTACCTTAAATCATAATATTGAGGCCTCTACAATTTAAGGTATTTTCCTTAGTTAAGGGATATTGGGTTCTCTGGGCCCTACACCCCGAAACCCAAAACATTACACCCTGAACCCAAAAGCCTATACCTATAGTATCCATTGTAGTTCCTTTTTTGGGTTACCTTATAGGATCCTTACTATAAGACTGGTTTAACCAAAAAAGGAGCTTCAATGGAGACTATAGATCCCTTAAATGATCCCTTTAAGGAACCCTAGGTATATTCCTGAATTAAGGGATATTGGAATCCCACCTTAAACCCCGAAACCCAAAACCCTACACCCTGAACCCTAAAGCCGCAGTGATACGGGCCTCTCTGGGCCCGACAGAGGCACGAAGCTCAAACAGAAAAGCGTCAGATCCTAAGTAAAAGCTGGGCCCTTGGCCTTACCCAAAGGGTCCCAGGTCCCCTGGCTACAAGGATAGGCCAAGTGGGGCCGGGTTCGGGCCGAGTAGGGGACGAGTAGGGCCGTTTTGGGGGGTGACCTGGCTACAAGGATAGGCCAAGTGGGGCCGCGTGGGGCGGGTCTGGGCCGAGGCCGAGTAGGTACGGCTGAGTGTGGGGTTGGGCATGCATTGGGATTCCCTCAAATTAGGCTACAAGGGAGGGGTTGGGCATTGATTGGGACTTGGCTCAAGGAGGCCGCGTGGGGCCGAGTGGGGCCGAGTAGGGCCGGTTAGGGCTGAGCGGGGTTGGGGAGGGGCTGGGCATGCATTGGGATTCGGTTACATGACTCCAAGACTAGGCCCTGACTGCAAGGAAAGTGGGGCCGCGTGAGTAGGGCCGGTTAGGGTTGAGTGGGGCTGGGGAGGGGTTGGACATGCATTGGGATTCAATTAAATTACTCTGAAACAACCGAGTAGGGCCGGTTAGGGCTGAGTGGGGCTGGGGAAGNGGTTGGACATGCATTGGGATTCAATTAAATTACTCTGAAACAACCGAGTAGGGCCGGTTAGGGCTGAGTGGGGCTGGGGAAGGGTTGGGCATGCATTGGGATTCAATAAATTACTCTAAGACTACGAATTTCTACTAAAGCATTGGGATTCAATTATAATTACTCTGAAACAACCGAGTAGGGCCGGTTAGGGCTGAGTGGGGCTGGGGAAGGGTTGGGCATGCAT
>BGNK01003680.1:0-35673 GCA_003297005.1 Symbiodinium sp. clade A Y106 | reverse complement strand
GTGGGGCCGAGGTAAGGTTGCGTGGGGCGGAGTGGGGTTGAGTAGGGTTGAGTATCATGGAACTGACGCCGAAGCTAGTCTAACTTCTGGGCGCCGCCCCAGCGGGGTCGGCGGATAGGTACTTTGGGCCCTTAGCCTTACGACTGATTAGGTTTTAGGGTTCGGGTCCCTGGGTTTGCTTGAGTTTAAGATTTAGGGCTTAATGTTTATAGGGAGTTTATGGCTCCTAACCCTATATGAAGTAGGGTTTATATTACCGTTTTGGTGAGTGTGGATAGGCCTCCTTTTGAATATTGGTGAGTGTATATATTGGGCTTTATTATGGGGATACTAGTAATATAAGCCATACCCTATGTACCTGAACCTACCTACCATGTCTCTTGATCCTCCAAGGACGAGCTATATGCTACCCGAAACCCCCAAACCCCAAACCGTAAACCCCTGAACCATCCATAGCCTACCATGTGGGAGGCAACTCCAGAAATGGGTCTGGTTCGTGACGAGACCACCAACCCAAAAGCGAGACCTGTGCCCCAAAGAACCTATTTTAGGATTCCTTCTCATGTATGATTTCCTTGTCTAAGTCCTTAACAGGTAGGTTACCATTAGGGTCTAGGGAAGCCTTGAAACCTTGAAGCGCATCGGGCTCAGAATCTTGGGCCTATGATATTCCTGTAGCCGAAAAGACCTACCTTTCTAAGGAATTGTGTATAGAAATCATACTAAGGAGCCCTAAAAAGGAAGGTCTTTTCGGCTAGAGGTTGGGGTTAAATGTTTACCATTTAGGGTGTCGGATTTCTGGTCGAGGGGCCGGGCTGCAGGGTTCAGGGTTGTTCCAAACCCGGACCCCCGGGAGGATCCAAAAAGTAGATCCCCTAATTTGGGTTTACGGTCTGGAGGATAGTGATCCCCTAATTTGGGACCCTAGCTACGAAAGGGTACTTTATAGGAACCCCCTTAATGGATTTACTTTTTGGATCCTCCCGGGGGTCTGGGAATCAGGTGCGCCGTTGTCTGCATTAGCTTCATTGCTTTGGCCAAGTCCAGCATGGACGGACACTTGCCTTCAGCAGCTCTTCCCTAAATCCCGGATAAACCCCAATGAAGAACCCCAAATGCCCTAAACAATAATCCCTGATCAAACCCTAAACCCTGGACGACATGATCCCCAATTCATGTTGTACCTGTGCTGTGTGTCGGGCTTCTTAAGTGTCTGGGTTGATTTTGCTTTGGGAGGGCGTGGCATGTGGCTAGATCTTAGGGTTTGTGTTTTTTGTTCTAACTGGGTTTTGTTCAGTAGCTTGCGAAAAGTCTACTTACTTGCATGACCTTAAGGACCCTAAACCATGGGAATTATGGTATATTCCTTATAATGGGTAATGCAGGATTTTGCCCATCAACAGTATGACTTATGAGCACCCCCAAACGGCCCCGGTAAGAAGAGTTTAGGGTTCCAGGTACGCGCTACCACCCCCACAAGCCCTAAGCCTTGCACGCTCTTTCCACAAGGACGGTTTAGGGTTTAGGGTTTAGGGTTCAGAAGCAACAATAGCAATAATACGAGAATTTAATTAATAGAGCATATAGCGAGAGTCGCAACAATAGCAATAATATGATAGTTAAAACTGGTTATAACCAGAATTGCAATAGCAGCAATACGGCAAAGCACACAACCAAGGCGAATGCTCATGATAGCCCTTATCCTTTGACCGGAGCCCTTCTGGTAGCCCTCTACAGAGATAGTAATCCTCATAGCAACTCCTATTATTTTGCACGACTCGCTTGGTACTATGGAAGCCTGAGTAATTGCCAATATTAGTCTTGAGGGTTCCTTATTCTAAAAATGCTGCAATATGACCCCGAACCATATTCTAGTTAGTAAGGCCCGGTATACCAAGCTACTGGAGCCAATTCAAGGCCTGTTGGCAAGGCCCGGGCCACCCTGGACCTCTGTCAGCGCTTGGGGCCCCGCCACGGAGGCGAATATTTGAAGAGGGAGCTTTATTGGGTTGTGTAAGGGCTCTACAGGGCTTCGGCTTTTGTTTATGAGAGACCCTTGTAGTTCTTTACCAAGTGTTGACGGCTTCTCTAAAGCTTTGATTTCAGGGTTTTGCTTCTGGAAGGTTCTCTCGGGTCTCGTTTCCTGAACGAGGGTCTCTTCTGTTCAGCGGTTTCGGCTTGTTGTGCTCTGATAGGTGTTTCTTTTGAGGGCTAAACCCTGGAAACCCCCTAACCGTGCTTTAACGGGATTGTGTTTGTTTTGAGGGTTTGGGGCTTCATTGCTTCAGGGAGATTCACGATCCTTTCCCTGGTGTAGCGCAGTCACATCCCGACCTTCTACATGGATTCTACAGGGGTTCGACAAGGGGTCAACGCGGGAGTTTCAGGGTTGGGATTGACACCTTACGTTTGAGTAGTCCTTCATGACTGCTCGGTCTCCCAATGCAATGTTGAAGGGCTTAGTATATGGGTCTTAATTGTTGATAAGAGTGTCCCCCCAACCAACTGATTTTGACCCCCATTTCAGTATACTATAAAATCCCCCAAACCCTATTTCAAACATAGTGATCAAAGCACCCAGACCAGGGCTTGACGTTCAGGGTCTACCTGAAGTAATCTGGGATATTAACTGGACAAGGTTGACAAGGTTGTTGTTTGCGGCTTCATGTGCTGGTCATGGGTTGTCGGACGTTGACGTTGGCGTTGCGATTTGCTCGAGTATGCGGCAGATCAGTCTGTGGATTTGTTAGTCTTTCCGTTGCAGCCAGGCATGTGCTGGCAAGTAGACGGGTCTGAGTTAAGAGCTAATAACTCAAAATATTCCTTTTTGGGCTAAGGGTTCCGCAGGGTCCAGGTACCGATATGGTAGATGCTTTGACCTTGAAGTACCTATAGAAGGACTACTTTAAGACCAAAGTATATACCATACCTTATCCCAATAACCTACCATTATTAAGGACTCATATAAGGAAATCATAGGAACCCGGAAAATGCAGGTTTCCTAGGCTCCAGGTAGAGGCATGGAGGTACTTACATGGGCCCATGAAGGGTCTTAGGGTCCCTTTTGAGGGGTCTTAGGGCCCCAAACAGGGGCTTAGGGTCTCCTTAAAGGGGCTTAGGCTCCCTTCATGGGCCCTTCAGGTTTGGCGCCTTCCTGCCCTTCAGCCTCGCGTAACTTACCTTTGCATAGTAGGGAATGGAGGAATGGTAGTAGTAGTAGTTGTAGTAGTAGTAGTAGTTATGATTGTACCCCATTCCTCCATTCCCTACTAACCAAAGGTAAGGTAAACAGAGAAAGTACCCTGCCTTGTACATGATGGTACGTTATAGAGCATTATAGCATGCCTTAGACATTATAGCACATCATCGCATCTGTGCGAGGCACTTAGCTGCAGGCAAGGACCGTGATGTAGAACACGAAACAGTGCGAAATAGTACGGAACCCGCAGAAGCATCGTTAATTGAATAGGAGTACCCTAGCGCCCCCACCCTCACGTCGGTTTCGTTCCGTTCGCTCTGCCGAAGCAGGTATCTTTACACCAGAACAGGGCTTTAGCGAGAAAAGCCGACTAGAACATACAATGACAGCCTCAAGCCCTGTCTTTGTCTCTGTGGGAGCTCTACTATAGGGGGCCTCAAAAATTATCTAAAGCATTTTGGGGTTTCCGTCTAAAAACTATAGTATAATGGGCTCCAAAGTCTTTTTCTAATTCTTAAGGCCCCTATAAGGCCCCTAGTATTCAACGCTGGAACCCATGAGCCCTATTCAGAGCTTTGAGTTTAAAGCTTAGGCCCCCAAAAGCGCCCAAGAACATCAGGTAAACACCTGCAAAAGGGTTTAGGGCTTTAGGGTTTAGGGTTTGGGGCTTAGGGTTTAGGGTTTAGGGCCCCATAGAACTTGCAAAAAAAGAAGGCACGATGAACAGAATCCTCAACTCGTTTGGGTAGCGTCAACCCTAGTACTAGCATCATCAACCTTCTGAAGAACATCTCTTCAGTGCATTACAACAAAGCTCAGAGCCCATTTCAAGATACTACGGCCTCTGGAAATAGGGACCTAAGTTTGAAGCGCGAATCCGAAAATAGGGGACCCTAGATTTAATATAGTACCCTGAATAATACTAGAAGGGCCCCAGTTAACATAATGACCCCTGATCTTCGAGAACTCCCATATTTCTGAATCTTTGAAAGGTGTTTGCCTCCTTGGGGGAGGGACTCTGTCTGGACGTCCATCGCAGGTTCTGGGCTCAGTCGGCTGCTTGGTTTGAGATTCCTGTAGGATACTGTAGGGGCTTAATCATTAGAAGAGGGTTTCGTGGGTTCCTTCTTATAATTATAGTAGAATGTACCCCGAAACCCTGTTGTGATTATTATCAGGCCCCTACATTACCAGATTATGGGGGCTTTAGGTGGTTCTGAGGGTTTCTATAAAGCTTCCTTCAAGGGCTACTATGAGGTTTACTACAGGGGTTTAGGGCCATAGGTTACTGGGTATGGAAGTTAGGGATTATATGGTGCAATGTCTTAGAGCTAAGCGTATGTTAAGTTGAAGTATATTGAAGTATATAGTAGGTTGCAGGATTATGTGCCCCGTAAGGCTTCTATGGGAGCTTCCGAAAATTAAGGCTACCTTATTTTGGGGTCCTTATAACAATCCTACTATTTAGGGTGCTATATTAGGGTCCCCTATTTGCGGAAACTCCCATATGGGATGTAAGGAACAGTAAACCTGTGGGTAACTTGGCTTCAAGTTCCGTGCTCCTGTGATGGAGTTAAACTATAGGGTTTGGGCTTTAATGTAGGAGCCTGATTAAGAAACGCTGGGTCTTTATTAGGGTTCCTTATATGAACCCTACTTTTTGGGGGGTATAGGGCCAGGGTTTCTTAATTTAATCAGGTTCCTACACTAGGGTTAGGCTTCTGTCTCGTTCTTCGTGGGGAATGGGGGAATGGATCCCTATAGAAGTCCCTAAAAAACTAAAAAAATCCCCGATAATAGTCCCCATAACCCATTCCCCCATTCCCCACTAAGAACCAGACAGGCTTTACGGTTTAGGGTTTTTGGGGCAGCTTGGAGGATTGGGGAAGGGACTCGTTTCGTGAGTGCTACAGGGGTCTACGTATGCACACACAAAATATTATGTGTTAATTATGTACATATGCACACACATGTGTATAGCCTGTATTCTTCTATCCAAAGTATCCACAGCAGAGCAGCCTGGCAAATGTATATATTTCGGCCGGGCATTCAGGCAAGGTACCTCTGCTGCACACGTGCAAACAAAGACATATTCGTACTGCCTACGAAGCAAATTCACCTCTCTCTCTCTCTGCCGCAATGGCGCCCTAAGCCACCCCAAACAGTAAAATCATCCCGCTCACTCTCCACACGCTTTTGTTTTTTTTTCTCTCTCTCTCTCTCTCTTCTTTGTTCTTTGAACTCCGCCTTACCCCAAAACTCTACTTATCCTGCGACAACCCTAACCCCTAAACCCTACCTCTACTTATCCTGCGATGGTAATCCCTGAAACCCTAGGAATCTAAGGACCCATATATTCAGGCTTTTGGGCCCAAAGACCATACTATATAAGGCTTTTGGGCTGTGTTGATGCCCAGGGAAAGCCATGGGCTCCCAAATCCGCAGCCTGCCTCACGGCTTGGCACCCAGAGACTCCAATCTCCCTTAATTAAGGAATAGACCTTAGGGTTCCTTAAAGGGATCGATCTATAACGGGTCTATAGGGTTCCTTTAAGGGATCTATAGGGTTGAGGAGATCCCAATATCCCTTAATTAAGGAATATACCCTAAATTATATTAGGATCCCTTTTAAGGTATATTCCTTAAGTAAAGGATATTGGAGTCTCTGGGCAGGCTTGTGCCAGTAAGCTTTAACACCACCGAGTTCGAGGACTGCTGCCAAAGCTGTTTTGCTGGGCTACGTTGTAGGCGCTTACAAGCGTCCATACAGATTTTGGGTTTTGTAGTGTATATGCGTTATAAGAACGTGCTAATGATGTCTATACAGGTTTTGGGTTTTGTAGTGCATGTGCGTTAAGAACATGCTAATGATGTTTCATGGTGTCTTATGCGGCATTTCCAGTGTGCTAAGCAGGGGTTGAATTCCAGGCTCCGGGGTTTGCGTAAAGGTCTTGCTCTTAATTATTTAGCAGCTGAGTAGGTATAGCCTTTAACCTTTGGGGCTTATGTAGAATCCTACCATAATTTAAAGGATTAACCTTTTGTGGGCTAGGGTACTTAAACCCTAAACCCCTAAACCCTAAACCCCTAAACCCTAAGCCCTAAACCCTAAACCCTTAACCCTTAAACCCTAAACCACTTAAACCCTCAACCCTAAACCCCTAAACCTTATAAACCCCCAGCCCTCCAGATCCCCCTGAACCCTAAGCCCAACCCCTCAAAAAGGACCTTGACAAAGGCCTCCTAAAAACGCGCACAGAAGCCTTTTAGTGCTCTTGATGAAAGGAACACCCCAACCTAGTAGTAGAGTAGGTAACCTTTAACCTTTTGGGGTAGTATAACCCCTATATAATCCTTATATTATGAAAAAGGTTAACCTTTGGTTCCGCATGATACCAGACAAGCAGGCCAAAAAAGAAGCCGAAACCCTAAACCCGAGAAAGAACCAGAAATCCTAAACCCAACAGAACCCGAAGCCTTAAACCCAGCGGACAGCGGAGCCCGAAGCTATAAACCCAAAAGAATCCGAACACCTCCTTCTAGAACCCTTATGAATCCCCTATAAAACCATTATAGGAACCCTTATAGAAACCCCAAAAAGTTGGAAACCGGATTAAGGCCAAATAGTGCTGGGATTCCTTGTACATTACTCTTAAGGATTGGGGCTATGGGGTTTCCAACTTTTGGGCTTTTGCAAGGTTCCCTACTCAGCCTCTCAGAGGACCTCAGGGGTGTCTTTTTTCAGCCAGCTCACGTGGCCTCGGATGGCTCCAGCAGTGATTGCACCTTGAAAGGAAAGCATCGCAGGGTTTTAGGGTTTTAGGGTATAGGATTGAGGTTTAGAATTTAGGGTGTAGGGTTTAGGGTTTAATGGGGTTTAAGGTTTTGGGCATGCTTAATATTATGACGAGTACCATCATCACAACCATCGTTGTATTCATGCCTTTTCTTATTCATATGGCGTTTCAGTTATTCTTTCGTTTTTGTTTTCCATTTTCTATATATATATATGTTTGAAATCGTTCTTACTTGTCCGTGCCTGTTGTGTTATTTGAACTTGTTGTTATTCGTTCTGTATTAAATAGTCCGTTGTTAAAATGCTGCCATAATTCTCATTGTTGCTACTGTTACTTTTAGTAGGTGTCACGGATTTCCGGACTGTTACAATTATTGTTGTTCTTTTTACTACTGTGATGACTCTGAGTCTGACTATGGATATTATTGAGCCGGCACTGAAGAACTTATGCAGTTGGTTCTGCAGAGGTTTTCTAAGGTCAATACAGGGTTTCTCGCGACTGTTTCTGTCTAAGGTTTGGGCTGGGGGGCTGAAAGATTAGGGACCCCAAAAGCACATAAGACATGAGCAGTTTAGTGGGATATCCCTACCTTATCGGGCTTCATTATAAGGGGGTTTATATGGGATATCCCTATCCTTTTTTTTGCTTACGTGTTTTTTTGGGGCCCTATGGGGGGCTGAAAGAAAAGAGGGTCTGAAGTTTGGGAGTTTACCCAGAGATCCCAATACCCCTTAATTAAGGAATATACCGTACATCATAATAGTAAGGCCTCTATAATTTGAGGTATATTCCTTAATTAAGGAGTATTGGGTTCTCTGGGTAGGGCTTTGTTGATTAGGAGTCATTGAGAAATATCAAGTCCATGTCGTACGGCTTCATACGGTGTAGGCAGTGGGTAGTGCAGAAACAGGAGACGTCATACCAAAATCCAGGTTACCCTAAACCCTAAACCCCTAAACTCTAAACCGTGGTTCGTGGTTCAATTCAGGTGTGTTGCTTTCGGGTTCAGGGTTTGGTCACGTCCAGGCTGTTGGGTTAGCGTCGGTTTCAGCGTTTACACACACAGATATATGTAGTATATGTATATATTATACTTATAAATGACCTTGAAGTTTGGGGGTTCAGGGATTTAGGGTGCAGGACGTGTTTTGTGGGTACTGCCCGGCCTCAGCAAGAGTCCATAATAAGGTTAAAATCAAGGGCATCATATACCTTTACTTTAAGTGGGGGGGGGGGAAGTATCCAAGGCATCTCAAACACTCCGGAAACTGAACATGCCACTTGGTTCTACAGGGGTGTGCACCTTGCACACTGTAATCCAGGCTATAGCATACGGTAACCTGGTCACCCGGCAATCTAGATCCCAAGCCAGGGCTCAACAGAGCAAGTCTCGCATCCTAAAACTTCTGCATATGCATACAAATATAAATAAATAAAAATAAATAGATAGATAAATAAATAGATATATATATATATAAATACATATATATATATTTATTTATATGTATGTATATATAAATATGTACTGTTTGAAGAATTATTAAGATATGCATGCAGTCATAGACTATACATAGGTACACATATGAGCTTTTCGGGTTCGGGTTTTTGAGAGCATCCCCCTGGGCCAAACCGCAGTTTCTGGAGATTAGATCTTACACTGGGATTCCCAGGTTCGGAGCTTAGGGTTTAGGGAATAGGGTTTAGGGTTTAGGGTTTACCTACCTTTGGTTAGTAGGGAATGGAAGAATGGTAGTAATAGTAGTTATAATTGTACCCCATTCCTCCATTCCCTAAACCCTAAACCCCTAAACCCTAAACCATTCCATACTAACCAAAGGTAAGTGTAGGGGTGGCCCCACTTCGCGGCCGTGCGATGTGGCTTCTAGGGATTCTAGGGCATTTTCGGGTTTAGGGTTAGGGCTTATGGCCCGAGCCGGGGTCGGCTGTGAATCTTGCGATTTAGCCACGTACCTTCCCAGACCCCTTAAGGGAGGATCTAAAAAGTAGATCCCCTAATTTGGGGCCCTATACTACTAAGGGTACTTTATAGGAACCCCCATTAAGGGATCTACTTTTTGGATCCTCCCTTAAGGGGTCTGGGTTTAGAGCCCTACAACACCCTCCGTTAACCCTGACAAACCTGTTGACACCCGTAAAAAGTCACAAGCGGAACCCTATGGAAGCTTGAGCAAACTCCATAAACTGCTATGACTCCTGTGGAAAGGCCAGGCGCGATGTGCGGCTCTGAAGGACTGCACCGGCCCCTGGGAACAGACCATGATCTTAGTAGCTGAGTGGATACACTTTACATTTTTGGGGGCTTATGAACTCAGCAACTAAGTGATTATGGGGGTGTCCCTGCCTTATTGGGCATTTATGTGCTTGGTTGCGCCCGCAGACTCTTCTAGGCGGGACTTTCTTTGCCCAAAGGGTCCAAAGTACCTATATAGTAGAATGTAGGGTTTTTATTTCGTATGGTCTTTGGGCCCAAAAGCCTTAATATATGACCCAAAGGGTCCTATGTACTAGGGCTTCTATATTAGGAACTACTACTCTGATTTGGGGAAGAACCCTAAACCCATAACAACACCTAGGACCCTTTTGGGTTGAGAATCCCTCCCCGCGGTTCCTATCTGTCTTAGAGCTGAGTGGATACACTTTACACTTTTTGGGATAAGATTACCCACTATACATATCTACTATACATAACTAACAGTGTACACTTTTGGGGATAATATTACCCACTATAAATAACTAAAAGTGTACACTTTTTGGGGCTTATGAACTCAGCAACTAAGTAGAGGTACCTCCCAGTGCTTCAGGCCTTTCGGGTCTGACATCCTACGAGGTTTCGGCTTTGGGATTTATTGGGTTTTTCGGGTTTAGGGTTTTCAGGAGCTTATAGGATTTATAGCGTGCAGGGGTTGGCTTACGGTTCAGGGTTCTAGGGTCTCGAGTTCGAGAGCTTGGGTGTATGGGCACTAGTTGGCTGGGGGAGGTGCCCGAGGTCTTCCAGAACATGAGTTTTTGTAGGGCTACTATACGCGTGACCACAAAGTTCAGGGTCCTGGGTTGCTATAAGGGGAACTGTAAGGGATTCTACAAGTATTAATACTAGAAGGGTCGCTATGACGGTTGCTATGCGGGCTCCTATGAGGACTGGAAGAGTGGAGTTACTCAGTATGAGGGTTTAGGGCTTCAATTTCAGTGTTTCGGGGTTTAACAGTAGTTTAGGGCTTGTGGGTCTAGGGCATTCACGGTTTTATGGCTTTGAGGCTTTGATGGGGCAGATACGGACTCTGGCTCGCCCAGGATGTGGAGGGTTCTGGATAAGGGTTTATCAAAGGGACTACTCGGTTTTAAAGAAAGGCTTCATGTGGATTTGTGTGGTTTCATCGGGGTATTAAGTATGTACTGTCTTGGTATCATGTTTTCCACGCGCACGGAAGTACATTCTTCATGGGTATTTGAAGGGGAGCCCAAAACGTTCTCGAGTCTGGTGCTTCGATGGGACCTTGCATTCTAATCTCTCCCTATGTCCTCATCAAACTTTCGCAAAGCAGATCGTGGGTTGCTTAGAATAGGACGGTCACAGGATTTGTAGTGTAGAGTTTTTGGAACAGAGCAACGTACTGCTTAAGGGTCAGAATTCGTGAATACATGCAGCCACCTCGTGCTCTAGACTCAAACCATCAACCCCAAGCCCCAAACCTCTTTACCCCTAATCCCTGAAAAAGGCTACGTCACCTTCCACGCAGACACGGCCGACCAGCGGCAAAGCGGTTGCTCGCTGATTCAGGAGGCACTGTTTGCGTCAAAAAAGCCTGAAACCCTGAACTCTTGTCATGGTTGGGAAACATTTTACATGTTTACGGGTACTTAATCCCAAGGAATAAATGTATATAACATACGTTTATAATTACATATGTAGTATATATATACACACACATAGTTTTAATACGATCCCAGCCATGAACCAGACCCTGTTTAGCCATGATTTAGCACAAGGGCTGAGTAAGGCGGCCTCTGTATTATACAAAAAACCTCTCTATCCGTTTTTGGGGCTCCGGCTACCTAGGTATTTTAAACAATGGGTTATTGGGGTATATAATGTATGGTTAGTACCCTGGTATGTAGGCAACGACCCCTAGGACTCTACATGCTTGCTAGCACAGATGTTCTGCTCCCGTTCTGAGTATTCTGAGCTTGAGGGCGTTCCAGACTTCCGGCAGTCGTGCAAACTGTGCTCATGTCTCCCGGTTGCAGAGGCACATACAGCCACTCACGAATGCAGATATCGTTCTCATATAAACATGTATGTACACTTGAACGTATGTATACGTCGCGAGAGAGGGACAAATAAAAGAGAGAGAGAGAGATAGAACGTGTACCTAGACCCTGCATCTACCCTCTATAAGACCCTAAATGCCCATTATTTGGGGCCATATACCCCTATTTGAGGGCACGAGGAGGGTCCTGCTAATTTTTTGCTACGCCCCAGGTGAAGACCGCGAAGCCTCAGCCGTTCACAGCCAGTCCTCAGAGCTATCTCTTGACCTACCCAAAGGGTCCTATGTACCTGTATAGCCCTAAGGGTCCATGTACCTAAATAGTATACACTTTGGCCCCAAAGTACCTATATAGGGACTACTGTAAGGCCAAAGTATATCCTATTTGGGTACATGGACCCTTAGGGTAGTAGAATGTAGGGTTTCTATATTAGGAATTACTATTATGATTTGGGGAAGTATCCCCCATAACAGTCCCTAGGACCCTTTGGGCTATTACCTTCTGTCGAACGCACATATGTACCATCGTTTTCATTTTAACATACGTGTATGTTGACATCTCGTGTATACATGTACATATATATATATATATAGATACAGGGAGAGGAGAGAGGGAGAAAGCTAAAGATCAGGAGAAAAGGAAAGATGAAGGGATAAATGTAGATATGTGAGCGTGCGTAAACGTATGTAATTACGTTGTAACGACACCCGGAACACCACGTCTTGAATTTTAAGACTCCCCTACACCCTAAAGTCAGTACACCTTAACACATCTCCAGTTTGGAACCGAGAGGACGATGGCTATCCCGCAGCGGGCGATGGCAACAGCAGCTATCATTGTTTCTGGAGGCATTCCCGCATTGTCAGCTTGGGCCCTGAGTGTAAATTAGGGTTTTTGCGTGTAGGTTTTCGGTTTTCGGATTGGTCACAAAGTAAGGATCACGGGACCTAGCAAGAAAGTAGCATTGTTGTCTCTAGGATACCCTGCCCCAGTTAGGGCATGTATAGCCCTATTCAAAAACTACATGCGGCCTGACAAGCGAGCCCAATATCCGTCAGTCGTAAATGACACCCGCAGGCCCCAAAGCCTACTGCAAGCCCCAAATTACCGACCTTGTTCATGCAGGACTTGTTATGTTCTGGAATCATGACCAAGAACCCTTCAAGAAGGTAGGTTTATAGGGTCCAGGCAAGACTAAGAGAAGGTCTTGGGCTTTGTCTGCAGGGTTTTGCTCGAGGCACCAAACTTCGAAGCCCAACCACCCAAAACCCCAAATTGGGATCCGTACACAGAAAGTCTACAAGTAAGGCTTACCAGAAGGGATACGAACTATAAGGGTTCCCTTAGGGGTTACTTTGAGGAATACTATAAGGGTTCCCTTAGTTATTTATACTGGGGTGACTTCCTGTCTGAATCTTCAAAGGCCCTACAGTAGAAGCCAGAAAGTTGGAACATCATTATCTTCGTGCCCTTAAAGTCAAGTTTAGGGAATCCCAGCACTAACCGTCCTAAATCCATGTTCCAACTTTCTGGGGTTCACTATACACCCCAAAGCTCTGGATCATAGGAATCCTTAGGGGGAGTAGGGGGGAGGACCCTTATCAAGTCCTTATTAGGGCTACTAAGGCCCATAACCCAGAGAACCCAATGCCCCTTAGTTAAGGAATATACCTTAAATTTTAGAGGCCTTAATATTGTGATTTAAGGTATATTCCTTAATCAAGGGATATTGGAGTCCCCTAAACCCTAAAGATCCCTTAAAAGGAACCCAAAAGATCCCTTATAGATCCCTTCAAGGAACCCTAGGTATTCGGGATCTCTGGGAACCCCCCTCCCCCCCTAAAGCTCTAGAGTTCGGCTCCTGCGCAGGCATCATTTTCCTCACAACAGCGCCGGGACCCTGGAACGCCAGCAGGGCTTAATATTATGATTTAAGGTATATTCCTTATTGGGTTCTCTGGGTATGCATAGGCTTCTAGGGCTCTAGGCATTGTGGGTATGGAGGTTTTGGCTTTAGGCTATACAGGACTTGGCAGTCGGTTGGAGCCCAGAGAACCCAATACTCCTTAAGTAAGGAGTATACCTTGAATGATAGGGGGCTTAATATTATGTCTTAAGTTATATTCCTTCATTAAGAGGTATTGGGTTCTCTGGGACGCTGCAACCTTAAACCGCCTAAACCTTTCTATGCACTTGTGCAAAACGTTTGAACCTTCTGGAGCCTCACACACCGGCTCGCTTCAGGCCGGGATCTACGATCCGCCTCGCCAGAGAGTTTCCTCCATCATTTGGACCTACTGGCAGGACATGCACCAGGCGCTTTGCACGCCACTTTGGGGTTTATGATGTTGGTGGTTTGGGCAGTTATATATATATATATATGTGTACCGCCTACCCGGAGTCAATCTCTTAACGCCCGACCCTCATCGTCGACTAAAACTTTCAATCTTAGTCTTAACCCCTTAAAGCCCTAAAACCTAAACCCTACCATCATACACCGAACTTCCTACTACCCTTCGCCGGTGGTTCTGATTTGGATGCTTACTTTCCAAGCCGTTGTTGACCCTCGAGTTATTGTCAAGGAATGCAGTTGAGGCCTTCGGGTGCCGAAACTTTGCCTTGTTCCCGGCATGACGGTTTCCTGCCGGGGGTGGAGAAGGGCTCCACCCTTCCAGAAGAGAAGGTAATCTTGAACCTTTTTGGGGTGCTATATTCCGGATATAACTCCAGAGGTAAACCTCTGGTTCCCCAATGGTACTGGACAAGTGAGCTTATGTGAACACCGATGGACCAAGCTCTAGGAGGTTGCGAGGGTTCCCTCAACCATAAGACACTAAACCCGAGCCCTACATCCGGAGCCCGAAACCCTGAGCCCCAAAACCGCTAAGGCCTACAGCAACCTTCATAGTAGCCTCAGGGACTCAGAGGAACCCTCAAAGGGGCCCTCAGGTCACGAAGAAAACACCAAAACCCTGTGTCAGGAGGAAACGAACAAGACCGTACGGCTTCGGGCCTTCTTGGACTTGTGCCACCAGTCTTGGAGGCTTCCTTCTTTGATCTCTGGGAGAGGGTTCCTTAAAGGGATCTATAAGGGATCTATAGGGTTCCTTTAAGGGATCTTTCGGGTTTGGGAGATCCCAATACCCCTTAACTAAGGAAAATACCTTAAATCATAATATTAAGGCCTCTATAACTTATGGTCTATTCCTTAATTAATAGGTATTGGGTTCCCTGATCAGAATTCTTAGATAGCTAATGGGGGAACTTTGGCTTTGTACACATGGCCTATGTTAGAAAGTTGGAACTTTTTTGGATCGGGTTATTGAAGAAGAGAGAATTGGCTTCCTCTAGGGGTTCGTTGAAGGATTTAGTGCTTAGAGTTCCTTCAAAGGCTTCGGGTTTAGGGTTTCTTCAAGGGGTTTGGGTTTAGGGTTTAGTTCCTTTGCCGGGTTCCTCTGAAGGGTTCTATAAAGGGTTAGTGTTAAGTTAGTATTAGGTTTCAATATAGGTAAGTTAAATTATTAGAATAGGTTTTGAACTTTTTACTGCTTCATAGAAACATAAACTGAACAATCATGCTAATAAGGCACCTGAAGGGATAGTACCCAGAGAACCCAATACCCCTTAATTAAGGAATATAACTTCAATCATATTCGGGGCCCTATTATAATTTAAGATATATTCCTTAGTTAAGGGATATTGGGATCTCTGGGTAGTAGTACTTATTCAGGCTGCCATGTTATATGAACTTACGGTGTGCGGGGGAATTGATGTTTACTCACAGTCTCCATAATACTTCCTGTTTGTTGGCCTGGTAGCTTTCAGTGTAGGATAAGACCCATGAAGATTGGCTAAGTGTTCCAGCTGTTCCGTTTTCATTACAAAACCTGCCCAACAGCAAAAAGGGATCCCTTTTGGTTCCTAGGAAACCCAACACCTTAAAACCCCAAACCCTAAACCCCCCTAATTCTTGCTGGGGCCTAGTCTGCTGTCGGAAAAAGGAGCTTAAAAAAATCTCAAGCTGGTGACCCTAGTTGGTTTGCCAGAAGAGGAACCACTAGAAAAGGAGACGGGAGGCTAGGGTTTAGGGGGCTTAGTCTTAGTGCCGAGGTCTCCCGGTGAGCCTTGGGTTTAGGGAGGGTTTGGGGTTTAGGGTTTAGGGAGGGTTGGGGTTTAGGGTTTAGGGTTTTTGGTGGTTTCAGGTTCCGTATCAAACTACCCTATACCGACAAAGTAGCACGAGTTTTCCTGGGCCATTCGGGATCCTGGGTGCAGAACCATACTTCCTGTTCAGGCTATGGTCTGGGTTTTCTGGGTCACTTACAAACCCTCCACCCTGAGCCCATATACTACGAAGGCAGGGCGAAGAGGGTTTAGGACCCAGAGTCTAGGGTGCAGGGTTTTGGGTTTAGGTCCAGGTGTTTAGGTTTAGGGCACATTCCTTCAACATGTCCACGATAGAAACTTCAACATACCCCTAAACCCTTGAACCCTAAACCCTGTGGCTGAGCCAAGCACCCCGAAACCCTGCCCCACGAGGGCAGCCAGGGCTTTAGGATGGCAAGCTTTAAGGATTTCGGTGGTTCTGAAGTAGGTTGAGTAGGGATTTAAATGCTCACCCCTATTATTCCTTACGGTTCCTTAGTATGACTATAGTATACTATCTGAAATGGGTCACTGCACCTTTACCCAGAGAACCCAATACCCCTAAAGAAGGAATTTACCGGAAATTATAGAGGCCTGAATATTATGATTTAAGGTATATTCCTTAATTAAGGTATTGGGATCTCTGGGTAAATTGTAGTGGAGTGTAGCTTCTTGGCCAAGTTCGAAGCCGAGCCTCAGAACCTGGATCCCCAGGCATGATGCAAGCAGCCGACTATAGAAGACTAATTACCCAGACCCCCGGGAGGATTCAAAAAGTAGATCCCTTAATGGGGGTTCCTATAAAGTACCCTTAGTAGTATAGGGCCCCAAATTAGGGGATCTACTTTCTAGATCCTCCCGGGGGTCTGGGTAATCACCTCTAATCTGGGGGTTCCTCATTATAATCAGAATGTAAAGGAGCCGAGAACCCTGTTCGAATCATTAAGGCCCCTACATTACTGCGTGTCGAGGTGTTGGGTTTGACTCGTTTGCCTCTTGATTGTTGCCTCTTTGAGATTGATAGAGTTACTGTCCATTGCACTGGTCGTTATAACTAAGATTCCATGTACCAAAACAGTATATACTTTGGCCTTAAAGTACTCCTATGTAGGTACATTGGGCCCAAAGTATATACTATTTGGGTACATGGACCCTTAAGGTATGTTATGTCATGTCGTCGTCTATTGTTCTTGAATTGTTTGGAGTTGGCCAGCTCGAAAAGGTTCGGTCCAAATCCCTGGCAATAGCGATGCCTTCTGCTTCTTTGACCGGGTATGCCTAAGCCATCTCAGCAGCAACCAGTTCGGCTTGCCGGCGAAGCGCAGGCATATATATATATACATATGTATATATACACACACACGGTGTGCGTGCAGGGCGACTTTGTAAAGGCACCGACTTCTTGGAGCTTTTCGTAAGTTACCTGGACATCAATGTTCCGTGCCTTGAGCCAGACGATGCCCCGCACATCCAAGCTCAACTTGAGAATGAGGGCGTCCAGCCAAGAGGTGGGTTTCAGCCCACATGTCTGCAGCGGAGGGTCGTGGGCAGACATGATTCCTCCAACCTCCGGCCCTGGCCAACAACGCTTGGTTTACGACAGCCTGCGGGCGAGAGCCGGCAGGCTCGAAGAGTTGTTCCATGTCAATATAGGGGCCTTAATAATTAGAATAGGGTTCCTTTAACGGGATCCTTCAAGGGATGCTATAAGCGATTTATAAGGGTACTATCGTATAGGGGCCTTAATAATATGAATAGGGTTTTGGGGCCATTATACTATAGTTACCGTAAGGCGTCCCGGCATCGCGGCTTAGGCCTTGGTGAAGTGCACAGCCGAGTCGCTGGAGTCATTGTCAAGCCACCCAGCCACACGGTCCGTGAGTTGTCTAGGGTTCCTCTCGTATGACACGATCTAATGACGGTCGACGGTCGGAGTCCGAGTCTATGCCGAGTCTAATGCCTATGTCTATGTGTATACAACGTCACAACTAACTGTCCCAACTCGTCACAAATAAATTTGTTTCATAATCACATATTACTTTCGTGCACGGTTGTTCACTTACATATGTATATGTATATGTATATGTATATGTATATGTATATGTATATGCACACAAGCATACTCATCCGCATTACCATGGCATGGTCGTGCTACCATTTTCATAACTGTCTGTGTACATCGAAACAGTCGTATGTAACGATCCGCCTGCGCACTGTCGGCCCTGAAGATTCTTGAATATGAGTCGGCGGCTCCTGAGCAACATAATATAGGGGCCTAAATAATCTTGTTGGGGGCTCCTGATCATAATCATAGCATAATGGCCCCAAAACCCTATTCTACTTAGTACGGCCCCTATATTAACATGGAACACCCTTTAATGCCACTTCTCTAAACCGTTAACACGATTGGGTTTAGGGTTTAGGGTATCTTAGGGTGCCAGTACCCCTAAACCCTCGTAGTCAACGAGTTCGCATTTCCTGCTTTGGTTTCTTCCGGAGAGAACCTTACAGCCGACCTCCGAGAACCCGAGACCCCACCTTCAGAGGCAGCTGAATCCGGGTTGGTATGTGCGAATCCTGAACCAGGACAGCTTGAGAAGTTGAGACGACAGAATCTACGTCCACCAACAATACCCTATCCCACTTCCGGTTTTGCAGCTCCCTGTTGACAGTGGAACAAGAACAACCTAAAATCCTCAACGTTAGTTCCATCCTCTAAAGATTCGCAAATTAACGTACAGCACAACATAGTGGTCTGAACACTTCATGAAAGCTTTCCCGTCTAGTGCCTGCTTTATCATACCCCCAGACCCTATGTCAGACTAGTCTGCGCTAAGGCCGCTAAGGTACATACATTGATCGGGGGCTGGCTGTTGTTTCTACAGACCCAGCCTGGTTGGTGTCCCTATGAGATAGAGAGAGAGAGAGAGAGGGAGGGAGAGAGAGAGATTGAGGTTTCGTTGACACTAACACAAGCTAAAAGTTCGCGATTGATGGGCTCCTTCGAAGGCCCTAAACCCTAAAGCAAAAACCCTGAGGTTCAAGTTTTTTCGAAGCTTAAAGGCTTAAAAAGATCAAGGTTCAGGCGGTTTGGCTGTAGGGGTGTCGGTCACAGGCCCAAGGAGCATAGTTCAAACTGCCAAGCTCAAAGATGAAAAACATTTGCGACGCAAGATCCAGGCTCTTTCAATCGAGCATCTACGCAAAGCTTAAAGCTCAAGATTCAGAAGACTTCCCTTCAAAATCCCTCAACCCTAAATCGTTGAAGCCGAAATAGCACCCCATCGTCCAGCTCAGAGCTCTTTCAGAAGCTGAAGCTTCGTGTAGACCTTTGGCTAAGAAACCTCCCTACCTGAAAACGTGTTATAACGGGTATCCGAATATGAGGGCCCCTCGAGCACAGGGTTCAGTGATCAGGGCTCTACATTCAGGCTCCAGCTTAGCTTAAGAGCTGTTTAGCCCTAAGGGTCCATTTGCCCAAGTAATATATACTATTCCTTTAAAGGTTCCTTTAAGGATTCCTGTACATAGGGGTTTCTTTAAAGGTTTTATAGGGCATAAGGGTCCATGAACCCATATAGTATACACTTTGGCCTTGAAGTACTCCCTATATAGTTACATTGGGTCCAAAGTATATACTATTTGGGTACATGGACCCCCAGGGTAAGATGCTTTGCTTTCTCGGGGCCCAGTTTTGAATCCTTTTGTGCCATGGTGTTTTTCAGGCGGGAGGGGCAAGGGTCCCCTTAAGGGTTTGAATTGTATCATCAGGTTCCACGAGGCATTTTAAATTTCAAAGGGCTTCACTTGGGCCCTGATCAGAGCCGGAGATTTCGAAAAGGCAGTGTTGTGATTTAAGAATGCGAGTTCCCTTCGTATTCTCACAGCTATGCGTCCTGTGCAGAGGACACGATCTGGCAGTACCTCCTCAAAGAGGAAATGCCAGAAGGCGGGAAGAAATCCCTACGGGTGCCCGGGGCTGTTTTGAAGGGGACTTGTCAATGTTTGTACAGTGGTTCAGCTCCACACTAATCGCCAAAATCCTATGCCCACCAGGACTTTCATAAGGAAAGCAGGATATCCAACCGCTAGGGATGTAGGTTCTACAACAAGACTTGAAAATACTTTAGAATATTTTCTCCGCCCGGTAAGTGTTTTGTAAGGCTTGACAATTGGGACTGCAAGCTCGGCATGTGGAGAACTTTTGTTTATACTTCGGTTAGGCTTGGGCGTTCAGTGTTTTTATTGTTTGAGGTTTGTAGGAAGCAGGAACTCGATTTTGAATGTTTAGGTCAAAGATTTAGAGGCTCTGGTGCAGGATAAAATTGTAGCAGGAACCCTGTCCCGTGCCGGGTTGAAGGAGGGAGCGGAACGAAGTGGCCATGACAAACCGGTACTGAGGGGACCGCAAGTAATCTCCCTGAAATCGTAATATGTACGGTTTAGGGTTATAAACCCTAAAAGGTACTGTCCGAATTATGCTCTTGAATTGAAGGGTAGTCTTGCTCGGCACGTGTCCATTTTTTCAAGCGCCTCGGCAGCTGCTCTGGGTAGACCTGAAAGCACAGAAAGCACAGAAAGACTACTGCGGTTTCTGTGCGGCTTGAAGAGAGGGTGGCAGCTGTTCCTGCTGGAGAGTGTACATGCAACGCACTCCTCCAACGTAGGCTTGGGTCGTAGACGCAGCATTTCGAGCGAGAAATCTGCGAAGCTTCTTGTGCGAGGATTCACCTGTTTTTCCGTGTCCCTTAACCCTAGCACCAACCGTAAATCCTAAATGCCATCGGCTTAACTTTGCACGCCTAGCCCTAACTTTTAGCAAGTCTTCTTGTGTAATGTAGGAACCTGATTAAGAAACCCTGGTCCTATAACCCCAAAATAGTAGGATTCATATAAGGAACCCTAATAAAGGCCCAAGGTTTCTTAATCAGGTTCCCACATTATTTTTGTACCCTTATAGATCCCTTATAGTAACCCTCATAGACCCCTTTAAAGGAACCCTAGTATAAAGGCCCAAGGTTCCTACATTATTCGTAGAGCTGACGACTCCCGGTGCTTGCACGGATCTTCCGGACATGCGATGCTTAGCTGCAGTGATGATGACGATGATGATGACTTCCCAGACCCCTTAAGGGAGGATCTACAAAGTAGATCCCCTAATTTGGGGCCCCATACTACTAAGGGTACTTTATATGAACCCCCATTAAGGGATCTACTTTTTGGATCCTCCCGGGGGTCTGGGTTACGACCATCTTCTGATGGCTTACCTCCCATCGTTTGACATTGCATAAAGGTCTTGTATAGAGCTGATGGCAGTGACCTTACGAGCATCTTCTGATGTTGCACCCCCCAGCTTAAGCCCCTCGTTATGAGACTCTGCACCAGCCTAAGCTGGATTCGCAGGCTTCGACGATCTGTCAATTCAGCACAAGTCCGATGCGATTCGCTTGGCCCTACTGGCTTCTGGGCAGAGTCTTCTAAGGGGTGTTCGGGTCTAGCCGGAGTCTAGCCCATGGCCCTGCTAAACCCGAGCCATTTGGGTGTAAAGGTATGTTTAAGACTAAGCGAGAGATGTAGGAGCCGTAGAGTTGGGGCTTCAAGGCCGTCCAGAGACTCCAATATCCCTTAGTTAAGGAACATACCTTAAATCATGTTCGGGATCCTACTATAGCTTAAGGTATATTCCTTAATTAAGGGATATTGGAGTCTCTGGGCGACAATGCGTTGCTTCAGATGCACCGGGCTTTCTGTAGGGTTAAAGCAGGGTTTTACATGTGACAAATCAGCCTCGGAAGAATCGTTACGAAGACTCCTCCTTCCTAAACCCTATAAATCCCTAAACCCTAAACATATGCCGAAGGGCCCATCTACCTAAATAGCACATACTTTGGCGCCAAAGTACGTCATAGGGATTAATTCAAGGCCAATGCATATACTACAGGAGTATATGGACCCTCAGGGAAGTTTAAATCTCGCTTCATTGAAGATCCCCTGTTGCATGAACCCCGGATAAGATCGCATGATCGGGGGTCCACCTGAAGGGGAAGGGCACCCAGAGACTCCAATATCCTTTTATTAAGGAATATACCTTAAGTTATAGCAATTAAGGGATATTGGAGTCTCTGGATATGAAAACAGGTCCAAGAGTCGGATTCGGCTGCACTCCCTCAATGGACCAAGTATTTAGGTCGCATCACTTCGAGGCTCAGGCGACTAAGTAAGCAGCAGGTTTCGAGTAGAGTTTTCATAAGTGCCGGAACTGCTCAGAATTCTTCGATGTGTCGACTCACTGTGTTCTGGGATCCTTCAAACCCTAACCCCCTAAACCCTAAACCCCTAATAACCCTAAACCCTAAGGTCAAGTATGGCGGTGTCTGGCTGGATGCCTCAACGCTGCTGCTTCAGCCACTGAGCACCTGGCCCCGGCAGAGACTGCTTTGCCTTTTTGCTTGGCTCCCCCTAAACTACGGTTTAGGGTTTACCTTAACCTGCCATAACCTACTTCCCTGTAATTACGATCACTATAAATATATTTGGGTTTGTAATATAAGGACCTAGAAAAGGGTAGAGTTTGGTAGTTTAAGGTAGGGTTTAGGGTTTACAGGGTTTAGGGTATCATGTTTACAGGATTTGGGGATGTTGCAGGGACCCCCACATCATACTGTGCGAGCTTTCTGGGCTGATTGAGCACAGCGGTCAGGTTTCACCTTCCTGACTCGCCCAATGCTTCCGCTGCACCCTAAAGCCCTAATCCCTAAAACCCTAAGCCCTAAGTCCGACGTCCCCAAATCCCCAAACCCTTTTTCCTGGGGGGGTCCCCTGCCAAGAAAAAGCGAATAAAACCACAAGGCTGCCAGTGCTTGTTCCTTATCATGGCTACATTATGATAGACCCCCAAATTCCTACTGCAATTATTCAGCCCCCTCCCCATAATATATGATTAACTGCAAAGCACTAGGGCAAAACAAACAACAAGGCTAAACAGCCTGCAGAAAAGCCCTGTCGAATTATATAGAATCCTGAACCCTGAAAACCCCGGAAACCCCACGTAGAGTCCGGATGAATCCCTTTGTACAGCTCTCAGAAAACCCGCATCGAACCCAACCCTAAACCCTAAACCCGAAAAAATTTAAAAAAAAAAACAAGGTGGAATCCTGAGCCCTGGCGATCCAAAGAACCAAAGGCAATGTGGTGAACATGGTGGATCCTTCCCAGCGCATTTTCTATGCGCCTCGGTGTGCTAGTGCTTGTTTTTTTCACATACGGCCGCAAGGGGCCTAGATTATCTTTACATGGGAGTTTAATTGGGTCCTGCATTGCGGAATATGCCTCAACAAATATGCCTGCATTATGGGCTTTTGGGTTGTCTGAGCCCATGAAAAGTTAGCTCGGGGTTCTAGGGTCGAGACATGAGGTTTTTAAGGCTTTCATTGATTCATGGTTGAGGATTAGGTTCAGGGTTTGGGGGTAGATTTCCTGTGGCAGTTTAGAAGTTTAGAATTGGGGGTGGGCTCTTGTCTACTGTACGGATCCTCTCCAATTCAGGATTCCAGTGTTCAGGACGGGTTTCATAAAGTTAGGGGTGCAGGGTTTCCATACCCTGGCATCAAAATAGCCCAAAAGCCTTATATAGTATCGTCTTCGGGCGCAAAAGCCTTAATATACGAGTCCTTAGATCCCCAGGGATAGGAGTTCAGAGGTCTGTGCTTAAGGGTTTGTGTTCAGAGTGGAACTTCGAGGTTTCAGAACCCGGGGCTGCGAGGCCGGTTTTAGGGTTTAGGGTTTAGGGTTTTAGGGTTTAGGGTGTCGGGCTTAGGTAGGGTTTAGGGTTTTAGGGTTTATAGGGTTTTAGGGTTTAGGGTTTCGGGTTTAGGGCTTTAGGGTTTTAGGGTTTAGGGTTTCCGACGAGAATTTCATGTTCACGGAGCCTTCAAAGCATAGGACTCAAATCATACACGGGAGGGAAGAATCACACTGCATGGTCACTATAGTATCAAGCCAACCTAGCCTAGTCAATCAATATAGGGACGGAAATACGGTTGATGATATAAGTCCTGCATTACCCATAACAAGGAATATACCATAGTTCCTATAGTTTAGGGTCTTTAAGATAGCGCAGAATTTATATCATCAACTGTAGTTCATAACACTAGACCCATAGAGGCCTCGACAGTACTGTACATTCCAAGGCCTTTTGCGAACCCTGCTGCCCAGAGATCCCAATACCCCTCAATTAAGGAATAGACCTTAAATCATAATATTAAGGCCCCTAGTATTTAAGGTATATTCCTTTATTAAGGGGTATTGGGATCTCTGGGTAACACTCCGCAGCCCCCTTTTCGGACTCCCTGTAGAGGGAGTCTCAAACCCCACCATTTGGGTACTTCGGAGCTCTATCATCATATCAACCGTTGCCGAATCCTAAACCAACACAAGAAAACGCGACACCAGACGAAATAGCCTCTGAACCCTGAAATCCAAGCCCGCGAATCTTAAACCCCAGATCATATGTACGTTTGTGCATTTATGCATACTGTTCCTTACTGTTCCTGAATATATGTAGAGATGAGAACTTAAACATACCCCAAAACCAAGTTAACGATTCCCCTATATTCCTAAACTGGTCCTAAACCCTAAACCGCCCTATATTACCGGTCGATCCTTCGGCCCACCTTTCTGGGCATAACGAAGCACTTAGAAACCCCAAAAGCCCTCGATTGAGGAAGGCGCTTTGACCTGCAGAGAGATCTTCAACGGGGCTTAAGGCATAATCTGCCCTAAACCCTGAACCCGAATAGGACTTCAGACAGGGCTTTAGGGGCTTCCGGAAATTCAGAATTTAAGAGCCCGTCGAAACCAAGGCGAACGAGAACCTTATCAACCGAGAGCACCTTGGCCTGTGCAATCGTGGTATAACTGGTATATTGCATATGGTATCAATCAAGTTTTCCCTAAAGCTCGAAGATCATGCGTGAAGGCTGTTAGGTTCAAAGACACATCTATGTATATACCGACACATATGTACGTATACATACAGACAATGTGCTGTGTATATGTGTACTTATACATGTTTACACGCATGTGTGTATGTATGTGTGTGTATGTATGTATGTATGTATATATATGTATGTATGGCATTCTCTCTCCGTACATGCTCTTCTGCTAAGCCTCCGTTCCATTCTTTGGTGTGCGGGCCAAGCGGTACGATACGGGGTGCGGCACGCCTGTCGTGGGGGTCCTCCAGGCCTCGAGGCTTCAGGCCCTTGTGTTTGGGCAGTACCATTGGGGGGNGGGGGGGGGGGGGGAGCCGACATTCGAGCGATATCTGCAGCTAGCCTCCTACTATTGCTTGTACTACTATTGTTGCCAATGTAACTGCCCTAAACCGTAAACCCTAAACCCTCGACAGGGTTTTCGCAGAAAATCGCTACGGCTCGGAGTTCCACATCGAGAACTGGTTCTTTGCAGCCCCTCCGCAGGAGCTGAGCAGGGATAGTAACACAGTTCTGTGGACATACAATATTGCGGATTTTAGGGGTTGGGCATTAGGTCTTCGCGTGGGGGGGGGGGACGACGGGGGTAAGGCTTGTAAGATACTTTGTTGAGTGGGGGTAAAGGGTTTAAGGGATCTCTGAGGGATAAGGGTTACATATAGGTGCTGCGTAGTGAACCACCTGCCCTGTATAAGGACTTCTGCATGCAGCGAAAGACGAAATTCGTAGTAGTAGAAGTAGTAGTAGTAGTCGTCGTCGTAGTAGTAGTAGTAGTGGTAGTGGCAGTAGTAGCGGTAGTAGCGGTACCAGTAGTAGCTGTAGAGTAGCAGTAGAGTAGCAGTAGCAGTAGTACTAGTACGAGTAGGAGTAGTAGTAGTAGTAGGAGGAGCAGTAGTAGTACTAGTAGCTGTAGTAGTAGCGGTAACGTCGTCGTTGGTGATGTTGTTGATGGCCCTGGTGGTGAAGCTGCTGTTGCCACAACCGTAAGTTTTCGAGGAACCTAAGCCGCAGTGTCCGGATACAAAACAAGTTCCTTAAATTCAATCTGTGCCCACTGAGAAGCTTCCAAGACCGTGTAGCACTGCCCAACTGGTTGCCTCCCACTGGGAAGGAGTATGGTTCTGACAACAACAACCACAGGCACGGCACTTTGCACATGTACAGCAAGGCGACACTAGTTACTAGTTTTCATAGGGGCCCTGCAGCGCATGAGCTTTGAATCCTAATTCCTAAACCAACAGTTCCAGGACAAGTTCTTTCAATGCCGCCAGGCTCCCAGACCGCAACTCCTAAAGCCGAAAAGGATCAAACACAAAAGCTGACCCGACACTTCTAAGCGCCAGAACCCTAAACCCCAAGCCCATAAACCCTAAACCCTAGACCCTTGGAAGACATGTTTTCCAATCCCCAAAGCATGCGAAGACCATCCCGGCCAACGCTCGTCAGCACCGAAGTTTAAACCGGAAAACCTTCAAAGAGTGCCCTGAACCCTACACCTTTACTAAGTAGTCGGGCAGGTAAGCTGCAACCTTTTTCGGGTGCTATCATCCCAAAAAAGTAATCCCAAAGGTTAACTTTTAGTTACTCTAGGATACTGGACAAGTAAGTTTAGACCCTAGATTAGGAGAAGTGCCGCCTCCCTGCACATCAGGACCCCTTCCTCGCGCGGACAATGAGCTGTGTGAAGTCTCTCGTATCCAACTGTCTGGAAATTAGGATAAGGTCGGAATACTTGGGGACAAAACCCTTCATAGTCTTTTTTATGATTGCTTTATAGTCCCCATTATGATTATGCGTTGGGTTCCTGAGCCCCTGCATGAGGGTTTGAATGCCTCTTAGATCTTGCCCCAACTGTGCCGTTCATGGGTTTTGTGAGTGTTTGTTTGAATGGGAACTTAGAGGTTTGCGATTTAGAGGGTAGGTTTTTTGCAAAGGGTTTAGGGTTTAGGGTTTAGGGACCCTAAACCCCAAATCCTCACTTGGGGGCGGGATTCCTTTCTCCACCTCGGCACTGGCACTTGGCGACGCATGCTCTTGATCCTTGAAGCTCTACACCCCGTAGCGGTGCAACCTGACATGCCGAAGGTCCGGAACCCACAAACCTAAAATCCTAAGTTGCCTGTCGGAAGCCCTTGTAGACAACCTGAAGACAAAGAAGAGAAACATATCCCTGGAGAGACCAAGCAATCCCTCAACCCCCACTCCGCAGATCCTAAACCAACTTTGACTGCCAAAGAAAGCCCGAAGCAACCTGCGTTCGGACCTACAAGACTCGATCAATTCCTGGAAGGCTATAAAAAGACACGGAGTGAGATGCATGTATATATAGATATATAGACGTGCAGATCGAAACATATGTTTATATATATATATATACATACACACAACATATAGATGTGTTTATATGTATATCATCCATATACGTGTGTGTATATATATATGTATATATACGTAGATAACCTGTTTATTCTTCACCACAAACCTCAAGCAAACTCAGGTTCGGCCATTCGATCACCGACAAGTTCAGACTCGGAGAGCGTCCTGACATCTTCACTGCCAGGCAGAGAGACCTCAGACCTAATATGGGTGCCGCGATAACTTGAGTTTGGTCTTGGTACATATTACAGTACACGTTATATAGAACTTGCCTAAATTACTAGAGCAGGGTGTTCAAGCATATCCTAGCACATATTGACCAGACTATAAGGGGTCGAAGGTACCTACGGGGTGCACTGGGTGCTATGTGGATCCGACACGGCCGTAACTTACCTTTATCCACCCTTGGGCTGGCGTCAATCTGTGCCCTGCACCATCTCTAAACACCCGGCCTAAACGGGGACCTGCAACTTAAAGAATTTCAGGTCCAATAAACCCCAAACCTCTCAAGCCTCATGGGCTGTCTTCCGGAACTGGGGGCTATACCCAAACCCCCCCCAAAAAAAAACCTGCCTTTTTAGGAACCGATATAACGAAATCAGGAGCTTTTAAGATCTAGGTCTCTTCGGGTCCAGTTTTTTGGGGCTTGGGATTTGATTACCAGGGTCCAGGAGCCTCAGGCTAGAGCTATTAGAGGGGGCGAAATAACTACTTATTGGGGGGCTCCTTACTATTATTATATGTAGTACAGTGGGCCCCAAAACCCTATTTTAATTATGAAGGCCCCTACATTAGAATATTCAGTGCGAAAGAAGCCGCCAGGCAGCTGGAGGATCTTCATGCTTTAGGACCGACTTTCTTTCTTGTCAGGGATTTGGGTTTCTTTTCTTAGGGTTCGGGGTTTGGGGGTTTAGGGTTCGGGGATTTGGGGTACTTTTGTGATTTGTTTTGTAGTGTGTTTTCGGTTTCAGGTCCGGGGTTACCGAGTCTCTTCCTTCTGTGGATTGGAAGACCTTTAGAAGATTCCGGCATTGGGCTTCTTGCCCCGCAGAGTGCACGCCACTTTACACTGCAAACGGGTTGTGGGTCTTCCTCATGCCGTAGCCAACTGGTAGCCGTTTTACGGTTTGTATATGTAAGAAAGTATACATCGGTAACCCCACCATATCCCAGACGTTAACATAGCTTCTGAGCCTGAGCGGGTTTTAAGTCCACTGCTGCTGCAGGTGCACACCAATCTCGCCGGTCGTTTAGGGTTTTGCTCCTGCATGTTCGCAGGAATCGGAAACTATCTCCTGACGGATGCATGCATGTTCAAGACGATCGATGAGGCTCCTTGACTGCACAATAAGGCCGGGTCATGAATGCAGGACTAAAGCACCGTTGATTGGTCTTGCGGGGAGCTGAAATGGGACCACAAGTCAGGGAAGTTCTGCGAGCAACATTATACGCCAGTAGTGTTCTCCGCACGAAAACTACAGCGTCTTCTTTGCTACTCTTGCTTAAAACAAAGGTTATGGATGTATATAGTCTCTTCGTAGCTGTTCTTGCTTGCCAGTCCCGAACCTTTCAACTGCATCTTGTTGGCCCCTACAACTATAGGTCGCCCTTTGATAGAATCGTGAATTTGCCTGATAGTTTCGCAGAGGCGACATCCATCCAAGATTGGCAGGGAGTGTCGCAACCTAGACAGCTCTAAACCCCAAGGCCCCCAGCTCTAACACCCCCAGAACCTTAACCCAAAGGGTCCTAGGCACTGTTATGGGGGATACTTCCCCACATCAAAATAGTAATTCCTAGTATAGAAACCCTACATTCTACTATATAGGTACTTAAGGGACCCTTTGGGTAAACCCAAAGCCCGAATAACTATTGATACCATCTTTAGGGGCTACCATACCCTAAGACGCCATGTGCCCGTGTAGTAGGTACTTAGGCCTTAAAGGGGTCCCTATATAGGTACTTTAAGGCCTAAGTACCTACTATATGGGTACATGGAGCCTTTGGGATAAGCAAGAACATATAGTCTAAACCATGCCAAAACCTCGTTCTAATCATAAGGCCCTACACCAATCTAACCTTACAGGAATCGCTACTACAGGAACCCTATTCCATATAAAGGCCACTGTAGTACCACCTCGCATCTCCCTTTCAGGACAAGGCTCTCTACGATTGGTGGAAAAGCCCCTCCGTACACAGGATCAACTGGCTTGGAGCCGCGGATCCATTTGGGGGTTTCCGAAAATTCGGGGGTTACCGAAGGGTTCCTTTAAAGGGTTACTATACGGGTACTACAAGGGTTCCTTTAAAGGGCTCTATAAGGGTTTAGGGTTTCCGAAGATTAGGGGTACCTTATTTTGGGGCCCTTATAATGAGGATCTTACTAATTAGGGTACTATATTTGGGTCCATTTGGGGTTTAGCGGCTCAGAGGTCAGGGCTAGTTTAGGGTTCTGGGTTTAGGCTTAGTCTAGCGTTTAGGGTTAGAGGTTCAGGGTTCTGGGTTTAGGCTTAGTCTAGGGTTAGTTTGGAAGTTACAGAGGGCTAGGAGGGGTTGCAGGATTCGTATAAGGGCTCCCTTATACGACTTACTCTGCGGATGGAATGTATGAGCATGTATGTAGTATGTATGCAAGCATGCATGCACATGTATATATATATATATATATATATATATAAGTTTCTAGATATGAGGTCCCCAAATTACGAGGCATCGGGGGGCTTTGTAAGGGTCCCACTGCCCCTCAGCTAAGGAACGTGCCTTACATTCTTTAGGGCTCCTTAAAAACCTACACCTGGTTGTTTGTTTTAAGCATATTACTAAGTACTGGGGTGTTGCGCATTCTGGGCAGCTCAGCGTTAGGTTTGAGGGTTTACGAGCCCACCGCCCCTCAGCTAAGGAACGTGCCTTAAATTCTTTAGGGCTCCTTAAAGCCTACACCTTGTTGTTCTGTTAAGGCATATTACTAAGTACTGGGGCGTTGCGCCCTCTGGGCAGCTCAGCGTTACAAACCTGCCCAGAGTGCCAGAGACTTCTTACCTTAGTGTAGACCGGAGCTGTGACAGAGAGGGGGTTCTATTCATCAAGCGTCTACATTGTGCAGTATGGTGCTTCGGTGTTTCGGGTTTGTGTTTAGGGTTATGTGGCAGTAATGCCGGGGCCTTAACAGTTACAAGACGGCTTGAGGATATGTGATACTGCTACGTAAACTGGAAAACCATAAGGATTCAGGAGCGCTATTACGAGTTGTTCAGGCTTTTCTGGTGTGTTTATGGCGTTTATGGGTTTTCAGACCAAGAGACATATGTACTACCATACAGAGGTTTTATGGGATTTTGAAGGGGCTAATTGGGCCAAGGAGCTTTTTAGAGTATAGTAGTTTGGAGGTAGGGGGCTGAGGGCCCTTGTTCTCAAGCATTATAATTACATACCAACGTCCGATAGACTTCCAAAGCATATGCCCTTTGGGCATGTGAGCCATTTACCACGGACTCGGGCCCTCTTGCATACCCTACTCTACCCCTATCACTGCAGTTCCTTTGTTGAGTCATGGTCAGGATCTTGTCAAAGTGAACATAAGTTCAGGGTTTAGTGTTTGGGGTTCAGGGTCTTGAAGCCACCAGATCCACACCTTGTCGCCCCAAACCCAGAATAAAGCCCAAAGTCTTGAGCCCTCATGCCGTAAACCCCACCCTAAGTCCAAGCTCTTGAGCCCTCATCATCCTAGAGCTCCCCCTACTCCCTCAAACCTCTAGAACCCTAAACCCAACACGCTGAACTCTAGAACCCTAAGCCCTAAACCCCAGAGCCCCTACACTCTAAAGCCTTCAAAATCGCCCCAGGACACTTGCGGAACTCCTGGCCGGATGCCCCAGAATCGAACTATCACAGGGGTTCCTTAAAGGCCCTACTGATTAGGATTAAGGCTTAGGGTTTCGTGTTCCTAAGGCCTTTGTAGCAACCTATAAGGCTGAATACATGTAGGTTACCATACCTGCAGCATAACATGCCACAAAACCTCATTCTGATTATGGTGGTCAAATACTTACACCAGACAGTAACCGTAACCTTTATAGAATGCTTTATACACCCCGATCAATGAACCCTTCTAAACCCCGAAAAGGCCCTAAACCCTAAACCCCTAAGCCCGAAACCCCTAAACCCTAAACCCCTAAGCCCCAAACCCTAAGCCCTAAACCCTAAACCCCTAAACCCTAAACCCCTAAACCCCCTAAGCCCTAAACCCCTAAACCCCCTAAGCCCTAAACCCCTAAACCCCCTAAGCCCTAAACCCCTAAGCCCTGAACCCTAAACCCCCTAAGCCCTAAAGTGTTGGCATCAGGCGAAGCCATATTCAAGTGGCAGTCTGCCGAGCGGAAGTACCCGCTCCACGCCGGCGGCTTCAACCATCGAGCCGAAGCGCTCTATCGCGCGTTTGAGGAATCTCCGCAAAACATGAACGTGAAAGATGCGGTTTCGCGAGGGCTCCGCAAAGTGAAGATACTTCACTGGAGTACGCCGGACACCGTTTTCGCGAAGATGGTTTCGCTCCTCAATCAATTCCACCAAGGATATGGTCTCAATCACTGGGACGTGCTCCATGAAGCTCTGAAACTGGAATCGGCCTGGAAGGCGGACTGCACGATCACCCTAAGCCCTAAACCCTAAACCCCTAAACCCTAAACCCCTAAGCTGAAGGCCGGCCCCCCACCGCAGCGATGGGGGTGCCTAAAATTAAGGACCCGAAGCCTGAAATTAAGGACCCGGTGCCTAAAATTAAGGATTTGTGCGTAAAATTAAGGACCCGGAGCCATAAATTAAGGACCCGGAGCCTAAAATTAAGGACCTGGAGCTAAAATTAAGGACCCGGAACCTAAAAAAGGACCTGGAGGTTAAATTAAGGATCTGGAGCTTAAAATCAAGGATTTGAGCCAAAAATTTTTTGGACCCGGAACCCAAGATGAAGGAGCCGGAGCTTAAAATTCAGGATTTGGGCCGAAAATTAAGGACCCGGAGCCAAAAATTAAGGACCCGGTGAAATTAAGGACTCGGAGCTTAAAATTAAGCATTCAGAGCTTAAATTAAGGACCCGGAGCTTAAAATTAACGACTTCGGCCTAAAATTAAGGACCCGGAAACATAAAATTATGGACCCGGACCAACCCGGGTCTTAAAATTAAGCGTTTGGGCTTAAAATTAAGGACCCGGAGCCTAAAATTAAGGACGTGGAGCGTAAATTAAGGGCCCGAGCCAGTTCGCTTATCCTGGGGACAAAGAAGGAGGACCTGCCGCAGAGCCAGTTCGCTTGTGTGGAGAGCCAGTTCGCTTATCCCGGGGACACAAAGAAGGAGAATCTGCCGGAGAGCCAGTTCGCTTGTGTGGAGAGGCAGTTCGCTTATCCTGGGGCCACAGAAGGAGGACCTGCCGGAGAGCCAGTTCACTTGCGCGGAGAGCCAGTTCGCTTATCCTGGGGGCAAAGAAAGAGGAATTGCTGGAGAGCCGGTTCGCTTATCCTGGGGCCAAAGAAGGAGGACCTGCCGGAGAGCCAGTTCACTTGCGCGGAGAGCCAGTTCGCTTCAAAGAAGGAGGACCTGCCGGAGAGCCAGTTCGCTTCTCCTGGGGCCAAAGAAGGAGGACCTGCCGGAGAGCCAGTTCGCTTGTGTGGAGAGCCAGTTCGCTTATCCTGGTGACAAAGAAGGAGGACTTGCCGAAAAGCCAGTTCGCTTGTATGGAGAGCCAGCTCGCGTATCATGGGGACAAAGAAGGAGGACCTGCCGGAGGGCTTCCCAAAACGGCCGAAGGGCCGCCCCACCGCGCAAACCTCTTGCTCGTGTTTGGCTAGACGACTACCTGCCAAACCATACTATCACCCTTTGATAAGGGGGTATACGGGGGGTCGACAACGCTAAACCCAACTTTTCGTCAAGCCATATGGCAGCGGGTCAAAACCTTCTGCCTTGTAACAGGGCCTGGGCGCCCACTGCGCGACAAAGTTTGTAACAAGGATGGGTTTTTGCGACAAGGCTGGCGCAAGGTCCATCGTATAGTCATAATATATGAATGTATACAGGTGTATGTATACTAGGTACAAAATAATAATCCCTTCCCTAAACTCCCCCCTAATATTAGAAGAGGCATTTCCAGTACTAGTGTTGTACTACGATGAAGCGCAATCCAGCCAGCACCCGAGAGGAGGCATTTCCAGTACTGGTGTTGTACTACGCTGAAGCACAATCCAGCCAGCACCCGAAAGGAGGCATTTCCAGCACTGGTGTTGTACTACGATGAAGCACAATCCAGCCACCGCTCGAGAGGAGGCAGTTCCAGTACTGGTGTTGTACTACAATGAAGCACAATTCGCCCAGCGCCCATCGCCCATCGCGCATCGCCCATTGCCCATCGCCCATCACCCATCGCCCATCGCCCATGGCCCATCGCCCATCGCCCCTCTGCTCTCTGCCCTGCCCGGTTTTGGGCGCTTGAATTCCGATTCCGGGTGAGGAAATGCGAAATGACACCCTCGAGGATTGAGCGACCCTTCCTCAAACGAGCCGTGACCCGATCTATTATAAGCTATCCGGCCAGAGCTCAGTTGGCAGGTGCGCGTGTTGCAAGCCCATCCGGAAAAGGTCGCGGGCTCAATCCCCGGGAGTGTCATTTGGGCCTTTTCCCCAGCTCAAAGGTGACAGAGAAGCACCTTGGTCGTCCCTGACCTGGCCATTTCTTTCTGTGATCCTTCTGTCAGACTCCAGAGACGTTTCCTTCTGGCTTCGCTAATATGAAGTTTTCTGTGCACTCCTAGGGGGTCCCTCCGAGATAGTTCCTTGATGGTCCTTGACCCTGAACTAAAAGCTCCACGGAAAGATTTCAAGATGTGAGCGAACAGAAGCCAGGCGGCATTTGGGAGTGTGTGAAGACGGGCTAGATCCAGCCTCAAAGGTGCTGGCTTGTTTCAACACTGATTTCTGCTTCTGCATGCCTTGGGCACCCAGTTTCTGCGACCTTTCGATGCTCAGTACTAACTGTGGTATCACTCCTCTGCGCCCTTGGCTAGCTCATGACGTGCACTCGGCAACAAGCGCACTGGAGCGACAGCCAACTGATTGCACGCTTGCTAATACAATACACCGCGCACATCAGAACATTCTTGCGTAGGCAAGCTACCGCTCCATCAACATGGCCCACAGAATGCAGCATGTCTGCATAAGGAAGTAAGATAGGCAAAATTGAGTTTAGGGTCATGATAGGCTTTGCAGGTCTTCGGGCTTCATAATTTATGGGTTAGGATGGCGTTGCTACTTGACAGCGAACCCCTTCAGATCCCGTAGGAGCCTTTAAAACCTTACTTCATTGTGAGCCTAAAGAGCAAGAGGCCATCAACTGACGATGCTTCTGGAGACCATAAGAGCCAAATGCCAAATAGTCGAGCCTGCCCCAACCCAATACAGTTTCGTGTGACCTGGAGAAGTGCCGCGCGTGGAATCTATGGAAAGCCAACAGCAGATTTGACCCTGGCGGTGAATCAACCGGACCAAGGGCTTCTCTGGGAGTGTGGGCATCGGGAACCGCATGCGTCGTAGACAGGGGCTTCTCGGATCGAGTCAGGAACTCCCCGTGCCCAGATTGCAGAATCTTCCCTCTGTGAATTGTGAGCTTAGTTCCCGGCTGGTAAGTCTCGCAATCGACAAGTGCACGTACCCTAGATCTTCCCAGGGTCTGGTCGGTAGGTTGTTGTTGGGATTCTTGCAGAACCGTGTCATGATTGACTCGACGGATAATTAGTGAGCTTGCAAGGCCGCAGAAGATCCTTATAAAGCTGCCTGACAACTTCGTCGGGTGTGGCAGTTCATGCGGTCCCCTGCCCAGCTCTGTGAACGGGCCACCATCTCTGCTGCAGCATCCGACGGCCAATAAGGCAAGCGTCGCGTTTGAAAGCTGCATCTACTGGAAAGCGTTTCGTTCATATCTACTACTGGGAACAGGACGACAGGTGCGAGGGGCATAACGGACGGTGGGCGCAGCTGACCCACAGCAGAAAAGCAGCAGCAGCTAGCTGATGCCCACGAAGGAGAAGCGTTTATGTAGGAGTCTTTTAAGGTTTTGCAAGTGGTCCCACTCGTCAGTTCTTACCCAGCACATGCATGCACCCACAATGGGCCGCAGCACAGACAGTCTCACACCAAAAGCCAAAATTGGCCGTGAAATGGCCGGCGCAAAAGGTTAAAGAGCAGTTGAACTCTCGCTGGTTGCCAGGCTGTTCCTTAATGTTTCTGCAGTCAAATAGCCACGTACTTATTTTGATCCTTGCTCTGGATTGCGTGGTGCTGCAGCTACGGACGTCCCGAGATTTGCCCCAAGCACGGCATTGCAATGGTGCTCTGTCGTGGTTTAGGCTGCCTTCAGGGTCTTGTCTTCATCTGACATGCAGACTACCTCCAGAAAACTCAGCATCTTCATGCACAGTCTAGGGTGAAGTTTCCCGGGCACCATCGGAAGAAAAGGACAACACGTGACGGGCTCCGGAAGATCACCGGAGCCACCCACTGGCGTTATGGCACGGGGCGAGACTGGTGTGCTACTCAGCGCTGCTGTCCGTTTTCGTTTCGTCGGAGTGTCAGGGCTGAGGCCGCACGATTCGAGAAGTGCAAGTGAGGGTACATCGAGCATGGTGCGATTCTGTCGACATCGGCATGTCGTGAAGTGTCAAACAGGTGCTTGCTCAAACTACCATGGATACATCTTGCGCATGGCTAAACAACGAACGAAGAGTCGGAGTGCCAAGGCTTTCCCATTGATGGCTTCAGGTTCTTCGTTGGGACCTGGAATACACGCACGGTCGACGTACACCGAGGCCGAACGACTGCAAGACCCCC
>BGNK01003679.1:53127-68349 GCA_003297005.1 Symbiodinium sp. clade A Y106 | reverse complement strand
CGGGGGTGGCTGAAATCTGGTGTTAAGGTTGGTTGTATCTGAAATTGACGGTTTGGGGGGTTCAACAATGGCAATGACAAGCAATTTCTATTTATTTCTTTCTTGAGGGTTTAGGGTTTGGGGTTTAGAGTTTAGGGTTTGGGGTTTAGGGTTTAGGGTTTGGAGTTTAGGGTTTAGGGTTGAGGGTTTCCCTTGAAGGGGGTTCCCCTTGAGGGAGGTCCTTCAAGGATTCCTGTAAGGGTTCCTTTAAGGGTGCTCTTAGGGGGTTCCTTCAAGGGGTTCTTTCAAGTTGTGGTTTTAACGGTGCCTTTAAGGGGCCCTTCAAGGGGTCCCTCTTTCAAGCGTGCCTTCAAGGCTTCCTAGAAGGAGTTCTTTCAATGGCTCCTAGACGGGGTTCCTATGATTCCTTCCAGGGTTCCGTCAAGGCTTCGCTCCTTAAAGACCCTATAAAGGAGCCCCTACAGGAACCCTTAAAGGAACCCTTAAAGGAAGCATTAAAGGAACCTTAAAGGAGCCCTTGAAGGAACACTTAAATGAAGCCTTGAAAGGAGCCCTTTAGGGTTCCGTCAAGGCTCTCCTTAAGGGTTCCTGAGGGTTCCAACAAGGATCTCCTATACATATTCCTGTAAGGATTCCTTCCGGAGGTTCCTTCCAGGGTTCGCATAAGGGTTTGTAGGGCTCATGGTTGGGGTTGAGGGTTTAGAGGAGGTTAGGGTTGGGTTGTCTTCATGGAGTAGCTGATGTAGCGCGCTTTTTTCTGCGAGGTTTCGAATTTGGTGCAGTTTGTAAGGTTCGGGAGCACAGGTCTTCTTGCTGAAGCTCACTCAGGTACACGGTATAGGGTCCCCTAGAGAGTGTTGAATAGGCAGTGATAAGGACTTGTAGAATCAGGGGGTTATACACTGCAGCTACCCGAATTCTGGAACAGCGGTTTGAGCACTTGCAAGCTTACCCTAAGCACAAACCCCTGAACCCTGGACATGCACCCAGACCTTCCAAAATCCCTTAATTAAGGAATATACCTTAATTCATATTAGAGATCCTATTATACTTTAAGGTATATTCCTTAATTAAGGGATTTTGGAAGGTCTGGGCAGACCCTAAACCTGAGCCCCAACCCCTAAACCTGTAAATGCGAAACCGAGAACCCTGAAACGACTTGAAAGCATGAAAACCACCAGCCCTAGAACCGTGAGACCCAAAACCCTGAAATCCCAGAGCTCTGTAGCCCAAGAACCCTGAAGCCCGAAAACCATACGGTAGAACCCTCAGTTTTTCTAACCATGGATATTGGGGGAGCTAAGGAGCCAGGGATGATGATAATCCCTATATAAGGAGCTACAGTAGCCAAAGACTAAAGAGCCAAGGGAACCCCCAAAACCGCTGGTTAGTTTTTGAACCCCCATAAGAACCCTGAAGTCCTGTTGTTTTCGCTCAAGGTCGTCAATCAGACGTTCATGGTCAGGAGTAACCGGCGCATCATCAACACCACCACCTTCAGCCATACTGGACAATGGGGTTCTAGCGCCCGAAGTCGGATAATCGCGGAGTTTGAAAAGTGCGCTCTGTCTGTCCCCAACCCACATAGGGTGACAGTCCCGTGGCGGAGGTGCATGGTCAACTCTGCACCCCGAAACGCAGGTTGTTAACTTCAGCGAAGTTTCTGCGTCGCGGTGTAAGAGAGAGAGAGAGAGAGCGGCTTATGCCTCCATCCGCATGCCCGGAGAGAGAGAGAGAGAGGGGCTTTTTCGCAACACTCTACATATGGTTTGAAGACATTCTATCAAGCTTATGACAACACAATCACGCCCTAGAGCTCCAGAGAAGCTCCGATGCCCCACTCGGAGGGACCCTGAAGGGGGTAGGGGACTATACTTCCTTAAATAGGCCTTCTTAAGTACTTAGTATAGGTATTAAGGCCCCCTCCCCCCCTCCCCCCTACCCCCCTAAGGTTCCCTATGACCCACCCATAAGACCAATGGGAGCCGCTCCAGAAAAGCAACTTGTCGCCAGGCCAGGGGCTGAGGGAGACGGCCGGCCATCAGCAGGCAAGAGGTTTCTGTGGGTGCTGATACTCGGTTTAGGAAAACGGGATTATACGTTTGGGATGTGGGCGGGGTCTGGTTGTTGGTGGTCATATTCCAAGTTTCAAGAGGTTTTCCATACACGAGTTTGGGTTTTGCGGTTTGACGGCTAAGGGTTTAGGGGTTCATTGAGGGTTTAGGCATTATCAGTCTTATTTTAGGGCGTAGATTGCAGATTTCAGGCTTCGGAACGATGGTTTAAGGGTTGAGGGTTCAAGTGCCGGGGTTTCAGGCTTAGGGTCCTTGAGTGTTCAGGGTTTAGGGTTTGGGAAGTGTTTGGGACGTGGTCTGGCTAGGCTTGAGTCCAGTAGCGAAAAGGGTGGGACGTGCAAGACTTTAGGGTTTGGGGCGTAATGGACTGGTAGTTCTCGAAGGAAGGGCCCCTTTTGCATTCAGAACCTTCTAATAAAGCGGCAAGCAACCTTAGCAAGAATTGCTGGATTTCATCGAATCGTTCACAGCCTTCACACGACCTTTGAAACACCTTGATTCAACCTCAACCGAACCTTATTACACCCTTATAAAGGCTTAGGCCTTCAACCTTAAACCCATCCAGCAAGGCCCGTAGGGCTGGGTTCCCTGGACCATCCGGGGCATGCACGTGCAGTCGGAAAATGGATGCTTAAGACAGGGGCCTTAAACCCAAAGGGTCCTAGGTACTGTTCTGGGGGATGCTTCCCCAAATCATAATAGTAATTCGTTATACAGAAACCCTACATTAACCCTAAAACCCCAAACCCTAAGCCCAAAACCCCTTTGAGATGGAGTCCCGCAGCAGGCGCTCCTCAGCCGCAGGTCCGGTAGCGAGAGACTGAGGCGTGCCCCGCACAGGGTTTAGGTTTTAGGGTTTCGGGTTTTAGCTGTCCTGGCGTGAAGTTGCTAGCCAGTTGCAAAAAGGGTTTAGGCTTTTTGGGGTTCGGGTTTAGGCTTAGGTTCGCCAGCGCATTTTTACGACGAGTGGAATTCACCGCACCCCTCAAGATATCCCATCCGGTTTCTCGCTTTGTAGTTCGGCCCTGCTCGTCGGGGGGGCGCCCCAGCCAGTATCGAGCCCCCACCCGTCGGCCGGAGACTAGCATCGCAGCTTTAAACTTTAGGTAGCTATGGCTGGTCGAGGGTTTGGAGATTTTGAGGCGGTAGGATCGAGGACTTCGGGTTTGGGGCTCTTGGGTGTGGGTTGACTAGTCCCAGGATTTCGGGCTGGCTGCGAGCCGGGTTCTTCCTGATTTCCTGGTGTTGGTTGTGAAACGAACTGGGCTTTGGAGTACCATACTTTAATACTTTTTTCTGAAAGGAACCATTATGAAATAAAAGTTTATACTTTTTTCTCCCTGATCACTCAAGAGCCCAGCGAATTCATCCTTTTGTATTGGATGGGCACTTTGTGTGGCTCGGGGTTCTGATATTAGCGACATCTTGACGGCGAGCTCCTGGTCCCTGGGTTTGGGAAGTCTGACCACCGTGGCTTAACGGATTTTGATGTTTCGGGTTCGAGGACCTGGCACTCAGTCTGAACAGCTTTGGAAAGCAGCGAGTACAGCGCTGCTCCTGGAACCATGATCGCTGGGTTTTCAGAAGCTAAATGGGAGTTTCCGAAAATGGGGGACCCCAACATAGTACCGTAAATTGTAGGATTAGGACCCCTAATAAAGTACCCCCTAAATTTCGGAAACTCTAAACCCTAAAGGCCCTAAACCCTTTCTAGAACTCTTATGGATCCCTTTAAGGATCTCATAAAAGGTACCCCTGATTTTCGGAAAGTCCCATATCCCACCCCGTTAAATCTCCTAAGGCCGCCTGAGGCCCCTGCACTTTTCAGAAGTTTCGGGTTTAGGGTTTAGGGGGTTTAGGGTTTAGGGGTTTAGGGTTTCGGGTTTAGGGTTTCGGGTTTAGGGTTTCGGGTTTCGGGTTTAGGGGTTTCGGGTTTAGGGGTTTCGGGTTTAGGGTTTGGGGTTTAGGGTTTCGGGTTTAGGGTTTCGGGGTTTAGGGTTTAGGGGTTTAGGGGTTTCGGTGTTCATTTCTTTCTTTGATCCTTGGCAACAAGCGGGAGGGTCATGTTCTGGCAGCCAGCAAGTCCAGTGTCAAAAAGGAGTTTAGGGGTTTAGGGTTTAGGGGTTTAGGGCTTAGGCTTTTCCTCGCGTGGAGTGATGTCCATGCCAGGTAGATCGAGTGAAGCGGTGGCGACTGTGAAGAGCCCGGTAAAGACTGGAAAAGATTTCTCGCACAGTCCAACCTAAGGATTTTCGCGATATGGGTTTCGTTACAATGCCACTTTACCAACCTTTCAGCTACTGGGGTTCTGCGAACCCAGAACATTCTGAACACTAACATGTAAGTGCCGTAAGTGCCTTCGGGCGTGGCGAAAGCATGGGTTTTGCAGTGGCAACAGAAGTGTCTATAAACCTCATATCCGTGAACGCTTGAACTTTTTATACTCAGAGTCAAGGAGTGCTGCCCCACCTTAAACCTTGCAAGTCACAACAAGGAGATGGGTGAGTGACAGTCAGGAGCCCTAGATAGCCGCTCTGTTGCGCAGTACAGGGTGCAGGGTACAGGCCCGACATGGGTTCTGCAAAATGTGTCTGTGAATGTACTGGGCTGAAACATCTGTCGCGTTGTAATCTTGTCTTAGTATGGACCACGAAGGTTATTCAAACAAGTTTACATTATGTTACATTATGGTTCTAGGGCCTTCAGTTGCTTGATGTACTTACGTAGTCACAGCTATACCCATATAGTCCTGATGTATAACTATAGTATAACATAACACCAAAAAGCATCACGGCAAAGCAGCTCGGTAGGGTCCAAGTCGAGAGGTCGATTCAACAGAACCATGAAACTGAAAGTGAAGCAGCTCGGGGATGCTTGGAGTTTAATCTTGATTTTTTGCGGTTTAGGCGTTAGGGCCGTAAGCCCATTCCGTGTAAGCTCAAGCTCATCGTCTTCCGATAAGCCGCTGATACCTGATCCTAAAACCCAACCCAGGGTCCAACATCCATCACACCCCTAGAGATTCCAGCTATCGTCAAAGGCTACAGGTCTAAGATTTATAGGGTTCAGGGTTTAGGGTCTACCGTGCTAGCCGTTTCCGCCTAAGTCCTGCAGCAGGCTTGGGTTAAGGGTTCATGTTTGACGGTTTAAGCTTTAGGGTTGCGGTTTTTCTTAGGGTTTAGGGTTTAGGGTTTCGTGTTGCAGGTGAAGTTTTTAAGAGCCTCCCCATACCTGGAGTCCGCACAAGGCCTCCTAAGTCTTATGATGATTTCAGGTTTCGGGCTTGAGGTTAAGAGGGTTTGGGGTAGGGTCAAGGGGTTAAGAAGGTCTGGAGTTGAGGGTTTAGGGTCAAATGCGACTGTACCCTGAGCCGTTTGTGTTTGAGAGCGGTTATGGGTTTAGGGTTGCACACATTCCCTCGCTTCACGGACCGAACGTCTTGGAGCCTAAACCTAACTGCCGTTCATGACGAATCCCTAAACCCTAGACCCTAAACCCTAAAATCCGGGTTTTAGTGTTTGCCCTGAACCCTCAACCCAAACCCTAAAAGCCCCAAGCCCCAAACCCATGTGGACCGACTTCACATCGCTTTAGCTGCCTATGCCAGAGCTTCCCTGAAGCGGTGGCCTTCGAACGGGTTTCACTTGGTAGCTCAGCAGGTAACCTTTAACCTTTTGGGGCTTGTATAATCGTACCATACTTGAAAGGGTTAGCGTTTGGGGGGCTAAGGAATTGAGTTTCTAAGTTCATGCTCGAAGAGCCCGAAACCCCGCATTCCCCAAGCTCCGGACCCTGAGACTCAACGGCACCGTTGGCGGCATTTTTGTCTGTTAAGGTTTTAAGGTTCCATAAGAGTTCAGGTCGTATACTAGGTCACGCAGTATAGCTTTAGCCTTTGGTATTCTGGGGTATTCCATGGGCCTGGTCGTATGGTTCGTCATGTCCCCCACCCTAGGCAGGCACACCAACTAGAAGTTCAGGATTGCGTACCATAAATCTCAATGGTTACCAATACCGTTCCTTTCCTACAACCAATAAACCAAAGAATATGCCCAAAACTCCTATTCGAATGACTAACTCCCTCCTCTTATGTAGCTACCATCAACCTAAATTTAAGCAGGCTTATAAGTACTTCAAAGTATACCATCAGTGAGAGTTTCAAGACAAATCAAGGGCCAGGCTCGCGAGTTTTCGGAGTACCCCCGGGAAGTATACTCCATAATAGCAAACCCTAAACCTAAACCCTAAACCCTCAAGATAGAAGTAAATAGAAATTGCTTGTCTCTGTTCATCTTGGACCCCTAAACCGTCAAGCCCAGCCCACAACAACGGGGTTAGGGCTAAGGGTTTCGGGCCTAAACCCTGAACCCTAAACCCTAAACCCTCAAGAAAGAAATAAATAGAAATTGCTTGTCATTGCTTCCGTTGAGCGCCTCAACCAGAACCAGGTTCCAGTCACAAAAACCAAATTCGATTCAGTTTCTAGTCGCAAAACCCAACTTCAGAAAATCTGGCTCCAGTCCTTCCCAACCCAGCCCAGCCAGTCCAGCCCCAACCGAGCCCCCTAAACCATCACTTTCAAACCCAACCCAANTTCAGTTTCTAGTCGCAAAACCCAACTTCAGAAAATCTGGCTCCAGTCCTTCCCAACCCAGCCCAGCCAGTCCAGCCCCAACCGAGCCCCCTAAACCATCACTTTCAAACCCAACCCAACCCAGCCAAATTCAAACCCCAGGCCCCAACCAACCCGCCCCAGCCCCAGCCCATTCAGGTTTCAGTCAGAAAACCCAGCCCCAGCCCCAGCCCAGCCCAGATTCCCAAAATCAGGTTTCAGTCAGAAAACTTTCGGTCAAAACGTTTCGGTCAAAACTTATTGGCACCCAAACCCGTAACAATTTCTAGCCAGCCAACCACCCTTGCAGCCGTCCACAACCCCCCTATTCCTAGCCTCAGCCCCACCCGGAACCGCGACGCCAACAGCCGAGCCAAGGGACTACATTAAGCCATGATAAAAGCCATATGGAGTTTTGTTGGGGCCGTATTAAATGAAATTGCTATTAGAGCTAATGAGCCCATATTGAAGCCATATTATAGTCATATAGAAAGCCTTGAGTAAAGCTTTGCCAAGCCAAACAAAATGAAATCGCAGCCCAGCGCAGCCCATTCCAACACCAAGTTTCAAAATGGAAACGTTTCGTGTAAACTTATTGGCACCCAAACCCTTAACAATTTCTATAGATTCTATATACCACAAAAAACATGTAAGACCTAAGGTCAAAATAGGATGCCAATAGTGCTGGAGCTGCTCGGCCTGAATAAGACGCAATGGTATTCGTGGGGGCCTCCCTAGCATGCTCATGGTATGAAATAGGTTCAGGGTTCAGGTTGAATTATACAGCATTACAAAGCCACCCCAAACCAAATAAAAACATTCCAATCACTCGGTGCTACAGTACAAGGTTTTGGGCATCGGGTCCTACACCTTAAGTACGCTCCCAAGCCTTGACGCTGTCTTTCCGAAGAAAGGTCACCGCTCAGACTAGAGTTGGCTATAGGTCTCACATTGGGGGACGTCGGAATCATTCACGGAATGCTGGCATCACCAGCAAAGCCGAAGACATCGAAGTTCTGGAAAGCAATCTTGGCCACCTTCCATGTCTAGTAGAAGTGGAAGCAGAGTCGTTGTTGTCGTCGTGGTAGAGAGGCAGCCGCAACAGTAGGGAGGAAGCAGGCAGAGTAGGGGTAGGGCCACAACTTAGCAGGTTAGTCGGGTGGTGGTAGTGGTAGTGCACATCGTCGCCGTCCTAGTAGTAGCAGGCAGGGGCAGACAAAGAAGAAGCATTAGCAGCCGTACAGTCATCCACCGTTCGCTTGTATCACCAAACAGGGTCTACTTCTCTGCCTCCCAATGCTATGTTGCGACGACTGTTTCTGTTCTGCAGCTGGCCATTGGAGTTCAATGTCAGGCCCCAATGAAAATGTTAACAAAGCCCTGAAATTCGATCGAGAACGCCGGGTCCCCCAACCCAGAATACAACCACCGGCGCACGGACGATAGCTGGCAGCTTGAAACAAATTGAGCGGGAGCCTAGTCAAGGAATCGGGGGTTTGGGATCTTGGGTTTAGGTTGGGCGGCTTAGGTTGGGTCAAATAATTGCTCAAACTCGAATAATGATTAGGATGTTCATGGTTTTGCAGACTTATATTATTGTAATTTGCTCATCGAATCTAAATTGAGATTCATTTTTTTAGGTATTCCGATTTCCAAATGTAGACTTAGATTAGATGACCTCCATGGTGAAGTTTTTAATACTGAAGTATAATTGATACCAAATAATTTGCTTCCGATCATTTGACATCTTTAAGTATCGGTTGGTAATTCTTAAATCAATTAGTTAGTAGTACCCAGTACCCATATAATTTATATTATTCTGATCAAATCAAGTGAGTACTTATACTAGGACAACAAGGGAAAATATCGAATTGATTTGATTGGTTCAAAATGAACTACTTATATGGTATTTGCTTTCTTATTTCGCGGAGATGTTCGGGGGTGGTGAGCTCGAGTGGGTTTAGCAAGTGCTTATACCGGATTTTTGATAATATCAAAATCGGTCTATACGATACGAATTTGTTGCGTATATTGAAACGCTTATAGAAACCGGAATAACGGTGATATATTATATTTAATTACAAATTGAGAAAGAGGGGAGAGAACGAGAGATAGAGAGAGGAGGCGAGAGATGGGAGCAAAGGTAGATAAAGAGATTCATCTGGTAAATCTAGTAATTATAGATTCGAATCTCGTTCAAGTCTAGATTTGGTAGGTCCTAAAAAAATCTCATATATATTTGAAATTACTATATGGTCTCTCTATTCTTTTTTCTCGACTCTTTATCTGGACTTATAAACGAAAGACGATAATTTTATGATTTATTCTTGAAATTTCGTCGTTAATATAAATATTAATAATAATACCGTGGAATTATCTAGTCTAGTCTCGGCCTTGCTCTCTAAATTTTAGAAATTATTCTATTCAATCATTTTTCTACTATTTATCTTTAGGTTTTGGGTCGAGGTTCGTTAGTGGTATTCTATATTGGTTTTTAATTTTATATATATATAAAAGATTATAAAGACTATTGGGCAAGAATTATTGAGAAAAATCTTATATAAGAATCTCGTTCCGGCGAGAGTAGTTTTCTTTAAGATTCTTAATTTATATTTGATTTTGCCGCGCAGTAGTTGAGAGTGCGATTGATACTTTGATTGAAGGTTTTCAGGAAATTTAATTTCGGGTTCTAAATTCCCTGCGAGGGGGCGATGGGTCTGGAAAATTTAGTTTTCAATTCTAAATACTAAATTTCTCCAGCTTTTCGAAAAGGACTCGGGGCGGAGGGCATGGCCAGGCCGGAGAAAAAGGGAGAGGGGAAGAAGAGATCCCCCAGGAAATCTACTTTGGGATTCTAAATTTCCTGGAGGCGGGAATTTTGATAGGAGCTTTGGGCGAAGGGACCACAGGGCGAGGAGGAGGCTCTGGTCTGGAAAATTTAGTTTTGAATTCTAAATTTTCACGGTTTGGTTGGGAAAGGGCTCCGTCTCGGCGGAATATGTGGCGCGGGCTTGGCCCCGCAGCGGCGTGACACCAGTGGGGATTGGAATAAATTCCTTTGCAACGAGGGCGCGTGCGCGGAACCACTACACTATGGAGTGCCTTCCTAGGCTTGGGCGATATCCTAGTCTGGGAGGGGTGGAAGTTTACTTTGGGAATTCTAAATTTCTCCATTCTGTAGCTAGCCAACATACGCTCCCTATGCTCGGGCAAAGGGTTTATTGATATGGAGAATTAGGAAATTTCATTTTCGATTCTACTTTTCCTTGTGAGGGAACGAACCCCGTGTACCCTACGATTCTTAGATTCTTAGTATTAAAATAATTTGAATCTTATGAATTCCGCTTGGGTAGGGGCCAAGGATCTTAAATAAAGGGTTCTTATACAGTATTTTCATAGTATAGGAGCGCATAATCGTAGAGATTTCCATATCGTATTTATTTGTCATTTTATGGCGTTCTATATCTATAAATATTTATTTACGAATTATAATTTTAAGACCTTCGAAATATTGAGAGGAGCTCAGAAATATTTCTTGCTAGGGAAATATTTTTGAGTCTCTATAAAAAAGTATAAGAAGAAAATATGATTTGAATTCAAAAGATCTATTTATTTATAATTGTCGTGAAAGATTAATAAATAAATTATATTCAGGATATTCATTAAAATTGCTTAATTGAAATATACAAATAATGATTTCTATATATATATATATATAAATATTATATAGATTTATAAATATTTAAAAAAAGAACTCTATAATTTTTATTGAATTTAATTCATCTTTAACCTTTCTTATCCGAATAATAAATTAAAATATTTTCTGATTAGCATATACTGAATAGAATGAACCAATCCATCCCAGATTAAGAGATATCAGAATACGATTAATTTCGATTATAGAAAAATACCCAGAGGGTCCAAAGGGCTTCATGGTTGAGGTCTTTCCAAAACGACCGTTCCTTGGAACAATATGCTTCGTAATTCCATGATGAGGATGTTCGTGAAATCTGTATATCATCGCAAACAGGATTGATCGCACTTGTTTTCCCCCATCGTCAATTCTCGACGTAGTATCGGCGGAGAAAGCTNTATGCTTCGTAATTCCATGATGAGGATGTTCGTGAAATCTGTATATCATCGCAAACAGGATTGATCGCACTTGTTTTCCCCCATCGTCAATTCTCGACGTAGTATCGGCGGAGAAAGCTGTACTCCAGAGTCTTTCGATGACATCGCTTTGCTACAGCCTTGATGATGCTCATGAAACTCTCATCGCGAAACGTGTGGGAGTAGCGCGGATTGTGGCCTTGTCATGATGAGGCATTCGGAAAGGTACGACAATTGCAACATGTTGAAGTGCCACACACGGAGGAATGCAGTCAAGAAGCCGTCCAGGAATGCGCCGTAGGCGATTTCCTGCCACCCCTTGGATGGTTAAATTCAAGGTTGCAGGTAAGCACCCTTCGCTCGGATCGCTTCGGTACGGTATGATGCCAGGGCTCATGATGTTTGGGCCTCAGCACCCACTCGAGCTGTCCAGCACCAGCTGCCTTCTCGGCCAGTCTTGCGTACGGAACACAGGCTTTGTCCTCGGCCCGAGGCGAAATACGAAATGTTATCATATTTCATGCTCGACACAACGATGCAAATAAATGTGCCAAAAAGCACAGGCCGAGATGAGGGAATTCCTCTGCTCATAGCTCAGATATCTCGGAAACTTCTCCATCAGAGTGAAAAACTGATCGAGCCAATACCTCGCTCTGACTTGTACAATGTTTATCGCCCACACAACTGCTGCATTGCGAGTCGAAAAACGATCTATGCAGCCAAAAGCCGAAGCCAAAAGCCGAGGCACATACATCTCAGCATATCGCTGAAGTGTGCAAACTCTGCAGGGCCCAGGTCTCGCTTCATCTGGTCCAACAGCGAACAGAGCTTGAAGCTCAACCAAGCCACCACCACACGAGCCTGAAACATGCACCCGTATTTCAATTTAACATGAGCCTAGAGATATGCAAAGGGGCTTTGCTACAGATCAAACCAGGGGGCATTATGCCCTTTGGCCGAAAGTTCCGCAATCCCAGTTTTCGGGTCGCGAAGGCTCTTGGCAGTGAACTCGGGCTGCGAATGCCTTGGATGCAATTTCTCAGGGCTGTGCTTATAGTCAACCACCTCCCTATTACTGCGGAACTTGGCTAATTTCAGCGGCTGACTCGACTTTCATCGATTTCGTCCATGCCTGGAACTCATCAAAGGCCAAAGAAAGCCGATTGTCCATGACCTGTTTCGCCGGAATGCCCGGGACGGCAGGCCATACGCCCTGCACGGATGTCATGATGCTAGCGCAATGATGCTCGTGATGCACGGGCCGCCTGCCTCGAACTTGAGAAGCTGAAGCATCGTCGAAGCAGAGGCCCACAAAGCCACACCAAGGTTGATCGTGTGGAGCGAACACCACTTCAAACAGCGGTGGTCGAACCCTGCGATCTGTAACAGGCTGCCTCAGTGAGCAACATGCCATGTGTGGGTTGGGTGAATCGAGTTCGCTTGCATTGCTCAGATCCGACTGATTATTTGTCGCCATGTAGCACCGATTTCCAGCAGAATCGGGTTGACAAAGCATTGTGAAAGAAGCCAGGTCTCGCATTGGCTTGGTGTGCAAATTGGCCGGGAAGGCACAGTAATCCGTATCATGTGCGAAACAGTGGTGACAGATTTGGGCGCTCGTGTAGCCGCTCTTCAGATTGAAAACCTCCTTCATAAATTTCCAGTCGGCCCTGATTTCCACCATTGCCACGGGAGGAAAAGCTTTCGGGTACTCAGAAGCAGCAATATCATCGGCCACATCGGCAGGGTCTATGCACGGTACCGGGAAGGGAGTCGGCGAAATACCATATCGAGCATAGTTCAGGCTGGCGGCCAACTTAGCTTTCGAAATTTCATTCGCAAACGGTTTCGGGCACAAAACTTTAGCTCTAGAGGCGGTAGCTTGATCATGCCCAGGCACAGGTTTCAAGAAGGCCTCGTTTGTGTCGAAGCCAGCATGCAGTGCCTCAGATGATGGTTGTGTAAGTCCCAACACAGCTAGCAGTTCCGATTTGAAGTATGCTAGCACAGGCACCATCCGGATCACGAAAAGCGGATATCTCTCTTGCTTTTCATCAAGCAAGAAGTTGAGACTCATGCTCAGAAGCTTTTGTCCAGTGTTCGTGTAGCGAAGATCGTCACCGTGTAGCCCGCAAGGGATACAGTAACTCCCATCATCATTTGCGAAGTTGTGAGGCCACAAGAGGGATTCGGAGGTGCACTGCCGAAAATGCTTCCAGAATGATTCCAGCTCCAGCTCGTCAGCTAGCTGCTCATACTTATTGTACAAGTACTGCAGGAGGTTGTGCGGTAGAACGATCGGCAAAAGCCTTGATTATGAATGCTATGTCTGCTATGTGTTTCGTACAGTCCTGCACATGCATATAAATTATATAGTTTACACGCCTAGCTGCATAATTTTCACAACTAGCTACCGAATCTTCTTGGTAAATTTCCGGGTCTCTTTGTCCCGGATGCGGATGGGCACCGGCACTTCATGGATGGGCACCTCGGATTGCAAAAAAATGCACCAGCTATTGCTGCAGAGGTATGCTTTATTCATGGCCATAGTGCTGGTAGGCAGCTGCATCGTGAAAAGCACGTCTCATCACATCCCGTTCTATATTCGACTCATGAGCACCGAAAGCGCCGGCGCTAGCGAGGTCGAGCAACGGAGCTCGTGGTTTACAGCCCAGGCCACGAATCTCCTGTCGGGTTGTATCGTTCAGATCGCAGTACACGTATATTGCTTGCACGGACAAATCCTGGATTGCTGCATCTGCAATCTTGCGGGCAGTAGCATAGGAAAGCTCCTGCCATTAGCATGATTCATGATTCCAACACTCGACCGAGCCCTTGCAAAAATACAACCGTTGCAGTTTCTGACGTACTGTCCCCACAGGAGATCATCGACTTGAGCTTCTCGCATAGCTCCGATCGGCCACTCTGGCCTGCAATCAGTTCGAATTCTTATTGCAATCGTTAGTTTCGGAGGAGTTGCCCTATCACAACAACGATCAATGCATGACAGTATCGGAGACGTTTTCTCATCCATAGCTTGTGCTCTCACACAGGATCCCCAAGGCCCGTGGAACAGAGAGGCTTGTCTTCTCGAATTTAGCAAGGATGCAGACAAAAGCTCCAGCCACTATGCAGTCCGAGCAGGGTGGGTGGATGGTGCATGAGGGGTTGTTTCGGGTGCATTGGCCTAGCTTCCTGATGAGATTAACCCAACACCCCAGACCTAGCTTCCTGATTAGATAAACCCAATACCCCAGACCATCTAAGAACTGCTTCGCTGGATATCCTGCATCGCTGATCAGTGGAACAGAATGCTCCCAGGCAGCATTCAAGGCATTGGCTTCGGCTTAGCCGCTCCTTTACCTTTGGCCTTGTTCTTCGGCACTGGAGCTGCCTTAGCTGTAGCCCTGTAAACCCCTTAATCCTAGCAAGCCCAGCGACCCCTAACCTTCAACCTCGAATCACCATATAGCTCTGGAACTCACCAATCCCCAAAGCATCCTATACTTAGAGGTCTCGTTAAGGGGCGCCTCGTCGTTGGATTTCGCGATTTGAATTTAGCGGTTCACGGTTTTGTGGGATCTAAGGTTGGGTTTTGCGGGGAATTAATGTCTAGCAGTGTTGTATATATATATATATATATGTAGGATATAGCTGGGACCTTAGGGACCTCATATAATAAAGTTACTCAGGGATTTATGGCTAGGGATCTTTAGCTATTGTAGTTTGACACACAACCATGCAGACTGGACACAAACACATTCTTGATGGTTCGCATCCCCTTCTGATACTTGTCCATACTCTTGCCCAACTCCTGGATAAGCGGTTGAAGCACCTCCCCGCTTGTCTCACCATCCACGACCCGACCCTCCAAGATATCGGCATCTTTCTGAACGGCAGAGAGGAGGAAGGTAATTTGGCTCAAGTAGCCGCCACACATCTCTTTTGACCTGGGCGATAGGGCTTTAGGGTTTAGGGTTTATAATAAGGGTTTAGGGTGAATTAGGGTTGATATTAATTATAGTTTAGGGTTATATATAAATGTAGTAGCATTAGCATGTTTAGGGATTTAGGGTGTCGAGGGTGAAAGGGCTCTAGTAATCTGAGACACAGGGTGGCTTTGTCTGCTGGCTTCTTCTTCTCGTCTTCGATTTTTTTCGTACACATCTTGGCGTCTGTGTCCATGGCCCGGGCTTCCTTTATTTTGCTGTGTGCTTTGTTTGCAAAGTTGGTGGCCTTCTCTTTATGCAGTCTTTCCTTCGGAGGAGGCTTGGGATCAGTGGATTCGGTCGAGTCGAAGCGACGTAGGCCTGGCGCTTTCCCTCCAAACACCTCGCCGGTGTTCCCCAGGACTTGCGACCTGGATTAGAGCTACAAGCTAGCAAGGGTTTTAGGAGTTTCGCGGGTTTATAGGGTATCATAAAT
>BGNK01003679.1:28776-46782 GCA_003297005.1 Symbiodinium sp. clade A Y106 | reverse complement strand
TAGTGCTTGTAGTGATACTAGTGGTAGTAGTGGCAGTAGTGGTAGTAAGTGGTAGTAAATAGTGGTAGTAAGCGGTAGTAGCAGCAGCAGCAGTAGCAGTAGCAGTAGCGGTAGCAGTAACAGTAGTAGTAGCACCAGCAGCAGCAGCCACAGTAATAGTAGTAGTAGTAGCAGTAGTAGCAGGATAAGAAGAAGTAGTAGTAGTAGTACTAGTATAGTACTAGTACTAGTGAAAGTAGTAGTAGTAGTAGTAGTAGTAGTAGTAGTAGTAGTAGTACTAGTACTAGTACTAGTACTAGTGCTAGTACTAGTACTAGTACTAGTACTAGTACTAGTACTAGTACTAGTACTAGTACTAGTAGTATATAGTAGCAGTCGTAGTAGTAGTAGTAGTAGTAGTCGAAGTAGTAGCTATAGTAGTATAAGTAGGTAGTAGTAGTAGCAGTAGTAGTAGTAGTAGTACAACAGCGACAACGGCTACAACACATATATATATATATACTATTAAAAAGCCTAGCTATAGCAGCATATATGTGTTGTAGCCGTTATCGCTGTTGGCGGTCATCGTGGTGCTGGTGCTGCTGCTGTTGTCGTCCCGAACTCCCGTAAATCTCATAATTGTCTCGCACCAAAGGTCCGAAACTACGATCACCCAAGCCAGAAGTCTNTCGCTGTTGGCGGTCATCGTGGTGCTGGTGCTGCTGCTGTTGTCGTCCCGAACTCCCGTAAATCTCATAATTGTCTCGCACCAAAGGTCCGAAACTACGATCACCCAAGCCAGAAGTCTACAAGGTTCCTGAAGTCACCCTAAATTATGCGATTTAAAACAGGAAATGCATGATAGCCACCCCTACAACAACCCAATCTCTCGCCCAACTTCAGCCCTTGCAAATCTTTCGACCTGGCTAAATACTCCCAGCATCCCTTTCAGCCCGTAACCCCAAACCCTTCAACGTGGCTAAAGAACCCGAGCATTTGTATGCCTCCACGGCGACTGTGAAAAGGGGAGCTTGAACTCCACGACAGCATGATATGGCGTGCCTCAATGGCGGGGTGTTGGGTGGATCTATGGCTCACGGGCTCTTGTGAGGCTTGGGATCAGGTGGAGACTTTGAGGCTATGGGGCCTACAGTACCGGTAGCTTGATGGTAGACTGTCTATTGAGCATGTAAGTGCAGCTGCTCCAACACCATAACGAACTACAACTACTGCCACTGCTCCTGCTACTCCATATTGCATTGTACCGTGATCATCATTCATATACATAGCTCCTATCAACTTGCTACTTTACTACTCCTCCTCCTCGATCCTATACTACTACATGTTACATAGTATAGAAGCTACATTGCCACCATCGCAAGTTGACATCGCTACAGTATAACCGTTTTGCCGGCACCGAACCACTAGCCGAGACGTATGTCCGAGCAAGGCACGAGCGCCCAAGAAACCACTCTGAAGTCCATATCCATCCACCTGGGCATGCTGAGGATGAGGGAAACATTTGTGGCGATTCAGATGAGCACCCCTGATGCAAGCGAGAAGCCACATGTGTGCAGTGAGCCTTCTGTCCATTTTTTAAACCTTGAACCCTATAATTATAAAGGCCAATTGCAATCTAAACCAGCTAGAATCCCCAAACCCTAAACACCCGACAAGTTCCAAAATCAAAATGATCGCCGAGGCACGGGTGGATGGCCAATCATCAGATCGGTGGTTGGGGATGCAACTCGTCTCTACATAGCGAGAGCACTCAAGTCTAGGTCAGAACATGTATTGTTAATCTGGATCTGCTTATGACGTCCTGGAACATACTGCTCCCGTGGCACAGATCAGAAAGAGCCAGCGAGTCCTGTGCGAACACGAGGCAGAGGTCACATGTTCATCATGCACATGTGCAAAGTCATATGAATCATCATGCCTGCTTTTGCAATCACCCGGCTTGGCCCCATGCGAAGGTTGGGAGTCTGGAGCCGTGCACAGCACACAGTAGTACTGCATGAGCATGTACATATGTGTGTAAAGCTAATTTCCCGATCCCATTTCAATCAGATCGTAAGACTTGTCCAGCCATCAGCCACCCGGTGTTGCTTCGATCAGGCAGTCACCTTTCGTCGCTTCGCAAACTTCGGCGCCGACTTGGGTGTGGCTGCCCTCGTTCGCTTTGCTGCCTCGGATGCAAGATCTCGGGCCCTGCCCAAGCCTAGACAGTACATGCACCCCGATAACTATATTAGCTATATATCTCCTAAGACCCACGTGCACATAAAAGCCCACGTGCACGGCTGCTGCCCAAGCACTATAGCTAGCTTCCCGATTCGTTCAATCGATTCTAACATATAGATCCCTACTTGCTAGCTCACTTCAGTCTACCCGACGTCCAATACCAAACTAAGCTAGTGTAGCAACCCACAGCCCTCATCAGCAACTCCATCTATTTTGCATGTGTAGGATTGACCGACCACCCGCCCCAGAACATAGCAACTACCTTAAGCATGCTATAGTATCGGTAACTGTGGCCTGGGCTACATGCGATAGCTCTATCCATCATCCTGACATCGACATCCATACATCGAAGCCAGGTTCCAATGCAAAAGTAGCATGAGGTGTCTATATGTGACTGGGACAGTAGGGTTACGGTGAGCTCATAAGTTTCGACTTTGATTCGGGTTCGAATTCGAGGCCTATATGGTTGTTTCGATTCGGGTTTTGTGGAAGCCCCGGGTTCGGAGAATTGGGCTATACTGAATTTGGGACCCTAGCCATATTTATTTCTATATAGGGCCGGACTATGATAACACCAGTGCCCCGAATAAGCATGTTGGGCTTGATGTAGGTTCGGGTTTTTTTTGCCGTAGATTCAGGTTTGACGGCTTGGAGTTCGGGGTCCGGGCTATAATTAAGCTTAAATAAGGTTAATAAGCTTCTACCTAGTGCGAGGGGGTATATCCGGTCAATCACAACTCCCGACGATTGCTTTAGCCAATGTACCCTGCTCTTCGCTGCTGGCGCTGGCGACTCTGGCTCATCCACATCGCTGTCCTCCCAGCCTGCAAGGTACTTGGCCAGCTTCCACCTGGGCTGGGCTTAGGATCAGGATGAATTACATTGGGGTCGGGGTGCCTGCATCCAAACATAGTGTATCTAGCAAGGCTCGTCTTCGCAACGCCCTTGTACTTCTTGATAGCCAGCGAGGATCCGCCCTTCTTGTCGATTTTCACCTCAGCGAGGATCATGAATCAGGCTTCGGGGACTGCAGCGGGATAACTTACTCATGATTGCCCTCAAGTAACCTCGTGTGCCGCAGCACCCTCCTTGCAGAGGGTTCGGTTCACATACACAGTGCCACAATAAAGTGCGATCGTAATCGGATTCACAGTACTCGGCATAGACGTGCCCGGTGGCGGGCACACTGTGTAAGACCTGATTGCAAGCTAGCTTTGCAGTGCTTGTGTTAACATGCTCGATTCCACTTTGCATGTCAGAAGAAGATCTATTGCATTAGTGTAACTTCGCTGTGAACCCAACAGGGGGCTGCAAATCCGGGATGCCACTGTCGCGGATGATCTTCACACACTCGTCAGCCTTAGCCTGTGTTGCATTCATTCGATCCTGTCGCTTCTTGTCCACAGCCTCAGCATTTTGGACATGTTCTGGAGGGCATCCACGGGGTCCTCGTCGTCGCTTGGGGGGCTCATCCGAAGTAGGCTCCGGATCCGTAGGCTTCTTGCATGAAGCCTTTGCCTTTGCTTTCGCTCTGCTGGTGTCCTGCAGGAAACCCTTAAACTAGGAGATACATGCAAATTCTGTGCTAAGTAAGCTATATATATACAAAAGACGGTCCTTGACATGCTGCCTCCGAGCAGCTTGCAACTGCCGCTGCTGGTCTCTAACATTACCCATCGAAGCACTGGTCTCGGTATTTTCGTGCAACAGCAAATCCTTCAAGTCGCCAGCGAGCTCAATCTCCGGAACGAGTGGGCCCTTCCGGTCCTAGGCATTTGGTTACTAACATGATTGCCCCCACGATCGTGACCAGACGATGCTTATGTGCATGTTGCTGCCTGAGAGGCCTTGAAACCACCGGGGATCCGATTCTGATCGGCGCCGTGCTTTGCAGACGAGGGGTCCGAGGAAACACTGGCTTTTGGGGCACCCAGAGGCTCGGGGTTATCGGGTTCGGAGTCAGCAGGCTTCAAGCCCTCGTCGAGGTTTGAGGCACTGCTGGGCACGAGGATCTTCGGGGCCGTGGCTTTGGAGGATTCACCAGGCTCCATATCCACATCCTGATCTAGGGAATTTCGAGCTAGAGCTGTATGTATAAATTTATTTATAATTAACATCGTCTTTGGCGGCAGTGGTTTCAGGCTCCTGACTTGTTTCGGCGCTAGGCCCCGAGGCACAGCCGGATGAGCTCACACCCATCAACATGTTCATCTCATCCTCAGAAAGAACCTCACCCAGCTCGTTTGCCTTGGTTTCTTTAAGCCCCCAAGCCAAATTAACTCTAATCGCAAGAAATAGCCCAGTAGCTGCTGCAGTATCTCCCATCGGAGGGCTGTCGTCGTTCACGCTTCTCAGCAAGGCCACTAGGCTCGCACGGGAACCAGACGATGAGGAGCTCGAGGAACCGCTAGGCAAGTCTGTCGAAACCTCGATTGAGATTCGAATGCTGTCGCATCATGATGATCAAGTTTCCGCCCTACGATCTAATGCAGCTGTAAAACAGACTCCAAAGCCACAGACATGGCCGAACCCAGCTCACTCAGCACAGCCTCCTCGTCCAAGGCCTGATACATCCCCCATATTAGTAATCTATCTCGGGAATGGAACCTCCGATACATGTAACTGCGGTCCTCGTCGAGGCTTCGACGTGGCCCCTCCCCCGAAGAACTCCCTGAAGGAGTCGTATCATCGGCCGATGCCTGGGGCGAGCAGCTGCAGCTATAGTTGGCCAGTGCGGCTGAAAAAAAAGGTTCCAAACATTCCCATATATGCTGCGAGCTTCGTTTGCCCGCCGGGCACTGTCGGAGTCGGGTCGTGGAGGCGGGGGCGGAGGTGTAGCATTCATTAAAGCGGTTTCCTTTTCGTCCGTGATTTGCGACCAACCCATCTTCAGCGAGAAAAGTTGCTTCAGTACCGCCGTTCGGGGGTTCCTTAGATTATGGTTTGCTTCATGCAGCTTTCTCTGCTAAGCTTTCGAAACTCATGGCATAGATGGGGATACAGATCTCGGATCGTAGATGTAGCAATATATAGTCCATACATAGCTAGCTAGTTATATAAGTTAAATTAATAAAGATAAGATTAGGCTCCCCACTCGAATTCGAATCTTATAAGATTATTACTCTAGCTATTGTCGAGTGGCTTTGCCTTCAGTGTTCGTCTCGTGACACGTTGGAGCGAAGCCACCAACAGACGGAGTCGGGAGGCTTGATCCTTGGCCCATTCCTGCCAAAACCAGGTTGGGCGTGAGTTTTTATAGCACTCGACTAGTATATGACATATCAGTCCTTCACCTTGCCTTTGCCACCACGTTGTCGCACATCTGGGTGGATGCCAAACAAGCACGATATGTGCAAAGCAGCGACCTAGGTCCGAATACAAACTGAGACGATGGAATGCCTCGAACAACCATGCCATTGATACCACCAGTTTCTATGCAGGGCACAGCGTGATCACCGAGGTTGGGGATGCCGTTGCTGTCTATCACGTGCACGATATACAGCTTCAGGACATCAAAGTTCAATGCTAGCTCCATGTCAGTCACCTGTTAAATTCAGCAGCAATCGCATTCCACAACGACGAAATTCCACGGAAGCTCGCACATGTCTGTAGCCGAAGACACTTTGCTCTCGCCAGCACCAAAGTCCACGAGGTCGTGGCCCTGAGCTTGTGCATGTTAATGGGCGACTATAGAGGATATGCATACATATGCGAACATGTGATTTCAGTCTAGTATCTTCGTCTCGTCGAAAAGTCTCGAGGTTGTTCCCAGCCTCCAAGTACTCTTTGATAGCGGTGGCGATGCTATCTCCTTTCTCCTTAGTATAATAGCATAGGACGAAGCTCATCGCTAGCGTCTCGAAGGGGGGGTATCAGCAAGCATCGATAGATATCATAGACAAGCCTCGGTAAGGAAATATTTCATCGGCTGCTCAATCAGACGAGCCATGGCCAGCGACGTCAGAAGCACCGAACTTCTAAAGGTAACGCCAAAATGGCAAAAACAAGCTTTCGAGCAAAATGCCCTAACGGGATCTCAGAATCTCGAGTCCCAACAATCATGAGACTCCTGACAGTCCGCTGCACTCACCTCTCCCCAGCAGCTGGCCTTCCTGGCCTTGCAATTCCNTTTCGAGCAAAATGCCCTAACGGGATCTCAGAATCTCGAGTCCCAACAATCATGAGACTCCTGACAGTCCGCTGCACTCACCTCTCCCCAGCAGCTGGCCTTCCTGGCCTTGCAATTCCACTTCTGCATGTCGCTTCCGGCGTTTTCGCAGAAACAATCGCGATTTCTTCGGCATCCCGGGCCATTGGAATTGGAATGAGCCATAGCTGATCTAGACATCTAGCTTAGTCGCAGGTCCGTTCGCAGGTGCTGACGGCGTTTCGTCAGACAAGAAGATCTAGAGGCTAGCTATAAATGCTGATAATATGCAGCGGGGCTNGGGCTAGATCGATATGTAAGAAGCCAGCTATCTAGATAGAGGAACATGTCTTAGGAATGGAATATATACACGAACTTGTCTTCTGAATGGACTTATAAGCACTCGGATCCATAATGCCAATCTCAGCGATGAGTTCTCCCTCAACACATTTCAACCTGAGTGCTCCCTCATATATCACTCGGAGCCTCTGGGATATGAATAATATTTTAGAATAGAGGGATGATATATGAAAATTAGTTTTTCTATCTTTCTTTTATTCTTATATATTTATATACCCCCACCCACATTCTCAATTATTTGCGTCCATTTTTCCACGATACTCCTCGCTCTGGTCAGCCACACTACGAGATTCCGATCAAATAGATACCTCTGTGATATGATAGATATGAAATAAAATATGATTCGAATTAATTATTCGATAAATTTTCTATATATTTGCGATTTTCAATTTAAAATATATATATGAATATAAGAAAAATTGATTATATTTAGAAAATACGGCACTAGATCCCCTGCCAGAAATCTGCAGAATTTTATTATTACGAGAATATCATCTTTAAGATTACTAAATTTAGAAGATTTTATTATCGCGAGATTTTTTTAAGCTATTATAAAGATTTTTGTTTCGGGGAATAAGAGCTCATATAACTAATATTTCTAGAATTATTTTCATATGAGACAATCATAGAAATCGATTTAGCCTTTAGATTTTCACAGAAATCCTTAAAAGATCAAATAACGGGGGCGGTCACGAATATATCTAGAATCATAGTTATATATATAATATCATATCAGTTTATCAAAGAATATATTTGAAAATAAAACAAAAAATATATAGATGAATATAATAATATAAATATAATTATTCAAAGATAATTCAGTTTGAAATATCATATCATCATTTATTAGAATAGAAAATCGTATTTCAATAAGAAAATCTTTCTCAGTTGAATCAAAATAGAAGATTCTAATCTTATAATATAACTCAATCAAAAAAAGTTAAAGATCATCAAAATCTATCAAATAATAAATATCATCAAAATCCGACAATATATATTATAATAAGAAATCAAAAGAATTATCGAAATATAATCAAAATAAATTATCAAGCCGATAATAAGATTGATTCTAATACTAAATATGTCAAATAAAATATTTGTTTTTTTATAATTTCTCTGTTGCCTATGTCATACAAGCTATCTAGGAGCAAATCATCTTATTCATATACCTTCAAATCTACTTTTGTTCATAGGATCTAACCACAATGTGAAAGATTAATCTATGCTTCTCATGGTCATCAAATAGTATCATTTGTCAAACGCTCGATACAAATTGAATTATATGACTATATGCCAGAAATTCTCCTTGAAATTTATCGATTCAAAAAATATTTTCCTGCAATAAATAAGAATACGAATCATTTCTTTGAGAAATAAATTTCAAGAATTACCAATATTATCAAGAATTTTGACCAGAAAGATACAATCATATCAAATATTACGAACTAGAATGTGCTATCAAGAATCGTCAAGATCAGATAGTACTAGTACTAGTAGTATATTTTATTATATCTTGAGAAATCCAGAAATTTAATTATGAAGATATAAAATCTATATCAAGATTCGATTTTTATCTAGTCAGAATGGGAGATAGAAAGAGTCGCCGAGATCCGGAAATACGATTATTCTTATCATACATTAGTCAGAAAGAGAATCACCATTCAAGAAAGACAATGAAAATATGACGAATCGATATATGATCATAATGAACCAACCACAGCCTTTAAGATTTTTTAATAAGATTTATGACCAAGAATAAACCAGAAAGAATATATCAAGAATCACGAATACGATATCGACCAGAAAATTTGGGGGCAAGACCTGAAAAATGAAATTTATATGAACCTTACTATTACTGACGAAATTTTGCTAAATTTCTATATTTCATTTTTTTTAGATAAGAGATATAATAAATAGAGCCTTGGGGAATCGAGAAGAGAAGACCAGAAATATCTATAGAAAAATTTGTAATATCTATAAGAAATTTATGAGATCTATCAAATCTAGATCTATATGATGATCGAAGCTCTAATTATTTTTATTTATGAATTCTATGAGTTCTATTCGATTTATCGTAAGATCCATCAAACCTAGATTTATGATTTTCTCTACGAAGGACACGATTCTATAGATATTTATTTGTCTACGAAGGGCACAATTCTATAGATATTTATTTTTCAATATATTTATAATAATTTTATATCTCATCGAATCTACGATATTTTTTCAATTACCTTAGAATCGCCGTTTGTATAACAAACCTAGATTTATTTTTTTGTAATTATTTTATATTAGTTTAATCTATCTAATTATTAATTAGTGCCTCAATAACCGCGCTCACGCTATGAGGTTCCAATAGGTTATATGAAGAGGGCCAGGAAAAGGGTCATATCATAACAGAAAGAAGGACCCAATTCGCAAGAGAACGAGTGAAGTTAGAGAGAATAACTTTACGCCTAATTCAGAATTATTTAGAAAAGCGTTCGAAAGGGGTCCGAGAGAGTAAACAGAGAGAGATAGGCGTAAGAGAAAAATTTAGATTAAAACAGACGAGATAATTTTACCACCCTAGAAGAAGAGCGAGAACAGGAGTATAGAGTATTATTTCTATTGCCAAAGAAATATAAAAAAAATAATAATAGTAAATTTCCTAGAGTTTTAAATAAAAACGAAATTTATTCCCTTCCCCTTACCTCGTCACGATCACTCCCTCCCCCTCCACCACCCCTCCCTCCACTTTTCATCCCCCTCCCACCCAACTAGACACGGGCTCACGTATCTAATCCCAACCACGAGACAATCATATCAGAGGAACTACACGAATAAAATAATTCGAAGTATAAAAAAACCATAAAAAAAACATAAACCAAGAAATCACCGAAACATAAAACAACCTTACAACATATGTAAAATTAATTATTTGAATTCATAACTCACCGCGCACAACCCAAAATCATAAATCAAGATAGATCTGTATGATATTCGAATCTATAATTGCTAAGTGAGCACTATGAAATCTATTCGATTTATCACGCGACAAATAAAGAATCTAGAAAATTGTAGATTTTCTCTCTTTCTCCAATCTTTCCTCTATTTTCTTTCGTTGCTATTCAATCTTCATTTTCATATCTTTCTTTTCTCTTTATTCTTTCTCTTGTTTCTCTTGTCACCGACTCCCCCCCACACCCTAGCTTTCGTGATAGCCTCGCTCATCCCAATAATATTCAATTCGGCGGATAATGAATTAGAAAGATAGGAGCAAAAAGGTACGGCACATGAAATCAATGGTTTTGCAGAACCATTTTGGGTGAAAATCGGACAATCAATGCGAAAAAATAAGATGTCTTCCCCTCGGTCAAGAGAAATAAATAAGCAATGATCCCAAGAAGTGCCGAATTATAGGACGACCCCGTCGCTCTGATTGCGAGATCTCTGATTATGAGATTCGAATCGTAAGACGACCCGACCTTTCTAATTCGGAGACAAATTACACGCGATGTTGATGTATCATGCGCTTATGGACAAAATCATTGTGTTTTCCTGTCGTGCAACAGCCAGCTCGAGATTCAAAAGTCAACAGGCTGGGCAGTCAAAATTCCATTCTGGTGCTTGCAAAGACAACAGCTCTCTTGCTAGGTACATCCTCTAACACAGCACCCCAAACAAATGCACAGGCTGCAGGCATTAACTTACTTCGGAGTACGTGTTCCCACATTCTCACTGCAGGCTCTTGGGTTTAGGGTTTAGGGTTCGGGGTTTAGGGGTTTAGGGGTTACACGCTTACCATAGCCGAGGTGTGTGAACCGTCTTGCACACATCAACTCACACTATCTTTTGGATCACTACTTTACTATACAAAGGATAGTGACAGGGGCTCGGACAGAGACTGATGTTCGCGTTGCTGGGGCTGCAAATCTGTATGTAGTGCATAAGTGCATAAGCAGCGGCGTCGCCCTGAACCAAAATCAAAAGCCGGGGTTAGCCTTTTGCACAATCCCAAACCTGACCTAAGTCGTAGTTGCAAACACAACTAGCTACTGAAAAATGGAAAAGACTTCAGGAACAAGCTTCGAGATCTAGTAATGCCAAGGCGCCGAGCCCAAAAAACGTGGAGTTTAGGGTATATAACGGTATATAACCCAAGCTACATAAACCAAAGCCTTTTCTTTTTTAGTTGAGAACCCTAAACCCTGAAACCGAAGTCTCTAAACCCTCAGAAAGCCTACACCCAGGGGCTGAAGGCTGCAGGTTGGTAGTGCGTCTTTCCACCTTTGCAAGCACGAACTCCCAACCTGCGCATGAGAGATGCTTGGCGTCCGCATGCTACAGGCAAGAGGAGATCCGACCTGCCTCTGGCTGGGTAGGTTAAGAAAATCGGAACTCTCCCATCCATGGGGCTATCGAAAGGAGACCTTCTGGAGAGGAGTTTAGGCTTCTTTTGGTGTTTAGGGTTGAGGGCTTAGGGTTTTTCGGTTTAAGGTTCAGGGGGTTTAACTTTAGGCTCATCTCCTCGTGTCTCCTTCTAAAGCCCTACGAACTCTGTCCTTCGGATGCGAACACTCCGGGAGCAAGGGGCTGGCACAGACAGAGCCAGAAGCACGCTTAAGGCATAAGAGACTAAGTTCAGGCTGCGGGGCTAGAGGTCTTGCGATGAGAGCAGGGCGGTGGATTTATCCGACACGCTGCCGCAAACGGAGACAAACAACAACTTTGGCTAAGGATGCCCGTGACAACATCCAGGCCTATGCGGCAGGCAAAACTAAATCCTAAACCCGACAAGGAGACCCCTCAAACCCAACACCAAGCAGACCTCTAGCATGGAGCCCTTGACCGGGCATTGGTTTTTTGATGGGGCTTTGGGAGTATATTATCGCATATGTTTTGAAGAACTCTAAGGAAAGTATATGGGGGCCAAAATAAAAAGAATACGGTTTTAGGGAGCAGAAAGAAGGCAAACTGTAACACGGAAAGTTAGAGAGTAATCAAGGCTTCTACATGAATCCAAGAACAGGGCCGCCCCAACCCCAAACTCTAAACATAAAACCTTTAACCTTGAACTCTAAACCCTAAAAGGGTTCTTGTTTTTTCTTCTCCTTTATCCGTCCGCAACATCCTCTGCCACAGCCAGAATGCCCTGGGGCCAGGAGAGGAGGACTGACTTTGCCAGCCCTCCGAAAAAGACACCAGCTGCCACTGCCCTCACCGCAAGTGTCAGCCAGCCAGGAAGTTCGCTCGGCACCCTCATAACCCTCAGACTCCCACAGACGTCGTCACTCTTCCCTCGAAGACACACTTCCTCCTCCGGTGCCCATCCAGTTCTCAAAAGAACCCTCTCCCATCTCATCCAACGCTCGCTGTGCTTGCACCATGGTAAGGACCCGCTCGCCATAGAGCTCCTCAATGGTGGCCTCGTCAAGCTCAATGTTGCGGGCCACTGAACGTATGATGTCCATGGAAATGCCCTCGTCGCCACTGCCCGCACGGAGTCCAATTGCGTGTGCACCCTCTCCGTCCCCATCTCACCAACAGAGGACTCCAAGCAGGAACCCAGGTCCACTGTAACTGAGCCACCAGAAAGACCAGGCCACGCAATCGGGCGAGGCGGGCCCGACTGTGGCGCCAGCTGTGTCGAGATCTCGTCCTGGTTCTCTTCGTCCTCTGTCCAGACACGCAACGTAATGTCGACACTCCCGGAGGCCGGCACTGGGGAGAATCGCAAGGTGCGGACCGGAGGTTGATCGCTTCCACTGCTACCCACCTCGACCATAAGGGCTCGCTGCTTTGGAGGTACGGATCCCGATGCGCAGGAGCCACGTGTCAATGGCTTCCTCTGGGGTAAGCCTGTAAGCCCTGGCGGGGGGACGTTCTCGAGCTCCTTGCTGCGGAATCAGCACCCCTGTTGACCAGTCGCGCCGGTTGCTTCCTCCCCCGCTCGCCGCTTTCGGCTACGCTCTGCCGCAACTGAGGCGAGGTTCACAGCAGCTTCAACAACAACAGCAGCAACAACAATAACAAGAACAATAAACCCAGCCACACACCAACACATATACAAACACCCGCACACACACACATACACAGACGCACACACACACACACACACCCACAATATAGTTGAAAGACTTGTCAATATGTCCCTGATCCCTATCGTGGTAAAAACCTATTCTGCTCTCTCTCTCTCTCTCCCTCTCTCTCTTCAAGGACTAAGCTTCCACAGAATCGCGCATCATTCTTCGGTTGCCTGAAAATCTGCAAGAATGCACACTACAAGTCACTACAAGACGTGATCGACCTTGGGAGCCTTCAGGAAGCCTCTTTTCTTACGTAATGTGAGCACCTCTACTGTTGCTGCGTCTGGGCCTCCCCAGGTTCGCCCGTGATGAATGCAACGACTTGAGCTCGCTGGACGTTGGTCGGCGCGTGTCAGGACGTCCGCCTCCTGTTGCATGTGGCCTTTACCTGTCTCCGTCTGCGGCCCGAAGGCTTCGGCCATTTTCTCCTCGGTCCCTGGGTCCGGCTCGTTTCGTCACCAGTGACCTCCCCTGTTCTCGAAGACGAAGAAGGGGTGCCCTGGCAAGGTCAAACCCATGAAGTACAGAGGCACTCCAGAGTGATTCCTCCATCTGTGTGACCCAACGGTATAGATCTTCCGGACATTGATTGGGAAGGTTCTCCTGCGAATCCACCCACTTGCGATGCAACATCACGCACATAATATGCTGCGCCTCGTTCGTAGACCCCGAATCTCCGTTCCAGGATGCACCGCCGAAGGAGGTCCACGCCACACCCCGTGTAGAAGCCCTGCACAAAGTAGTCATGGATGCCCCCGACGAAGTTACCCGTCCACTGAAGTCGATGCCCGCGGGGGTCCACGGGTTGTGGTCGTTCACGCAGTCGCTGGGTAAAGGGAGGCGTTTCCCTCACCCTGTTGTAGCTTTCCCGACGTAGTCGCATCTCTTGGGTCTCACGTGGCGGTGGTAGTAGCAGGTCAGTGGGGTTCGTACCAGCCTCAAAGGCGACATAGTGCAGCACCAGCTCAGGGGCGTAGTGGTCTGCCAGAAACTCTCCGAAGAGGTGGTGTTCAGTGAACTCCACCCATTCCTCAACTTCATCTTGTGCAACTCCCGGGTTGTGTCCTTGTTCCGGTATTCCCGGCAGGACCTGGAGGATCTGGACCACCGGCTCGGCGAAGTTGATGTACCCCTCGTCATTCCGTGAAGAGATGGCTGCATTGCGGAGGCCGAGCAGGGAGGGGCCGTATGTGCCTTGCTGTTGCACTTGCGAGGCCACTTGTGAGGCAGCCAGGAGCCACTGAGGAACTTGTGGGCCAGCCGGCTGATCCCCTCCGGGTTGTGCAAGGCATCAGCATCATCAGGATGCACCGCGGCGAACGAGTCAGCGTCCAACACGGGACGGCAGCACTCCACCCAAGGGTGGCTCGCGTCCATTGAAACCGTCGCGAGGCACTGCAGTAGAAATTTCGTGCAGGCGCCTCGTCATAGTCCACACCGTGTGAAGCTGTCCATGTGCTCACGATGCGCTTGCCCTGTAGTTGCGACCGTCCACATAGACACCGATTGCTTTGGAGGTTTTAGGTTTTAGGGCTTAGGGAAGAATGCATGCACCCTATCCTCTAGATCACGCAGTGCTCCGGCTCTCATCTGGCGCCCATGGATTCTGGCGGCCGCGGCGGCTGCGTTGTTGGCCTGGCCCTTCGACGACACTAGGAAGCCTCGCTCTCAGGTTTAGGGTTTAGGGATCGAAGAAGCTGAAACAACATGAAGCAGCAACACACAAGCGATTGAGGTAAGACTCTCTGATAGGTTGCGGAAGCAAAAGACGCAGCAGGCATCAGCAAATGACGCATGCTGCGACTGGATCACTGGCCTTTCGGCAGTGCGATCGGTGCAGGCGATGCAGGTGAGTTTTCGGATCCTTCGCAATCTGACCACATGCGTTTCGCATAAAGGAAAAGCTGGCGGAGGCCACCCCTTACTACGGCGAGGCCCGTCGTTGGATCCGTGTCGGTTTCCACAGAGCATACATCTCAAAATGAACATTGTGCAGACCTTTCTGCAAGTGCCACAAGCGACTAAAACGGGCCTCAGCGCAATTGCCCCTGCTTGTCTTCATAGTCCTCATTCAAACTTCGAAAGCACTCAGACAAGGCTGTCCAAACGGGCCTTTTCTGTCGGCCATGAACCCGAGGCTGCACGTGCCTTGAGCTCCGGCAATGAATGCCCAAGCCAAATTCACGTACTCCCAGTCTTACATGTAGTTGCGATACGAAGCCCTAAACCCTAAACCCAAGCCCCAGAAACAGCCTTACAGTCTTCTGGTTGAGGTTCACATTTGAATCATACAAATAGAAGCGAGCATTGCAAACCCCCGGCTTACCCAGTACCCGCTGACGGTAGGAGGACCCTTTTCCTCCTAGTCAGTCCCAAAGGAGAAAAGGGGCACAGGGGCACTGCTGGAGAACGTAGCCGCATCTCGCTGCAAACAAACCTGGTTAGCAACCCTGCAGGACACTTGTCAAACCCCGGTAAGAAGATAACAGAGCCACTTAAAGAAAGCCAAGACCTACACTCCAGAAGCCTTTAAACCCTAATCCCTAGACTACAGCCCCAGAACCGAAGATGGAGAAGGCGTGCTGCCGGACATCCGGCCGCGGGAAGAGCTCTGCTCAGATGCCGCGAACGGCCTTGTCGATGCTTTCGGCCACGTACCTTAAGCTTTGGGATCTATAGGGCTTGAGGTAGGGGATCTGTAGGGCTTAAGGTTCGGGATCTGTAGGGCTTACCTTAAACTACCAAACCCTACTTTTGTGTAGGTTCTTGTGTAAACCTTAATCTGGAGTTAATAGGGACCCTACAAAAAAGTAGGTTTTGGTAGGTTAAGGTAAGGCTTGGGATCTAAACGGCGTCAGGTTTGCGATCGACAGGGCCTTAAGGTTTGGGATCTTTTGGCTGTTAGGAATTGAGGGGCTTCTGGTTCCCTAAACCCTAAACCCCATATAGAGCTTTGGGGCTTTAAGTAATTTAGGGTTTACTGATGTTTACGGTTTCCCCAAGCCCTAAATAAACCGAAATTAAACCCAAAACCCTACATAGGGCTTTAGAATTTTAGGCTTTTAGGGTTCGTTGTGTAGCATTGCAGATTTTTAGGGTTCATAAGTTTTTTGTGTTTAGACCTTACAGGATACTTGAAGGCGTGGGTCTCTGCCGGCCCTCAACCCAGGACCAGGCACAGGGGTTCGGTTGATGAAAAAAATCCTGCATTACCCACAATAAGGAATATACCATATTTCCCATAGTTTAGGGTCCTTAAGGTAATGTAGGATATATATCATCAACCGTAGCTAGGACCCGGAGCCTCCAAACCTGAAACCCCCTGCTACCGCTTTGAGGGTCCTTTAAGGGGTCCTTTAAGGGGTTTCAGGGGTCCTTAAGTAGTGCTTTGAGGGTCCTTAGGTAGTCCTTTAAAGGGTCCTTGCAGGGGTCCTTAAGTAGTCCTTCAAAGGGTCCTTAATCCTAAGATCCTTTAAGGGGTCCTTTAATAGGTCCTCAAGTAATCCTTTGAGGGGTCCTTGAGTAGTCCTTCAAGGGGTCCTTACGTAACTTTTTAAGGGGTTCTTTAAGGGGTCCTTAGGTATCCTTAAGTAGTCCTTTAAGGGGTCCTTGAGCTTAAGTAATCCTTTAAGGGGTCCTTTAAGGGGCCTTAAGTCTTTAAAGCCTGAACACCAAAAGCATGCGCCCTGAACCTTGAGCCTCTACACCCCGAAACTCCAAACCGTACGCCTCAACCAAAAGAACTTATACCTCTTTACGATTCTTTCGGGTTTAGGGTTTAGGGGTTCTGTATTGTGATTTCTTAAGTCCGCAAGAAGGTAGGTTTTGGGGGGCTGAGGTGACCCCTAAGCCCCAGCTCTGTCTTCTCCGCACGCTTTAGCTCATGCAGCAGCGCACACTCGGTTCACAAACTCGCCCTCGAGTGTCAGGCTGCCACCGCCCACAGTTTGGGGGGAAGGGGTCAGGGCCTTGAGCAGGCTGCCAGACGCCCACTGTCCCGGTGTTCGGAGGCCCAAATGCACCTGTAATCTTAAACCCAAACCCTCCCGAGGCACCAAACCTAGAACCGTAATTCATTCTAAAACCCAAACCCGAAACACAGCCCTAAAACCCAAATCTTAAACTCTAAACCCTACACCCTCAACCCTGACTTAAGTTGCGGCCCAGTGTCTCCACGTTCGAGGGGTTGAGACCGGCCATGGAGATGCGTCCGTCCCCCGTCCTTTTATCGGGTTTCGGGTTTAGGGTGTAGGGCCTAGAGATGCGTCCGTCCCCCGTTTTGTTAAATTAATCTCGGGCTTTAAGGTTTTAGGGTCTTAGGGTCTAGGGGGTTTAGGGTTTTGGGGTCTATAAGGTTTAGGGTTTTAAATTTCAGAGTTTATAGAATTGCGAAAGGTTTGGGTGCCGAAGTTTTGGCCGAAAGTTTTGACCCGAACGTGTTGAGCGAAAGTTTCCCGTTTGGAACCTTTTTTCGATTTTGGGGTTGGGCTGACTACCCTAAACCTCTCTTGCACATGACAATTTGACCTTAATGCTGACGGTTTAGGGTGTTCAAGTGCTTGCATGGACCGGGAAGACATGCTTCAGGGGTAGGGTGATAGACGTTTATTATATAGGCCGTATGAAAAGTGAGTGCTCTGTAAGGTCATGAAGAGGACGTATAGTACGGTTCTTATACATGGCTTTTGTCGTTTCAGGCTTCGATCAGGGGCAATTTTAAGAAGGGATGCAAGCAAGTCAAGTATCACAATACTTACTTGCAGCCCTATTCCCGTCACTACCTCGGAGGCTTCAAGCAGGGTTCGGGTGTAATGTTGAGGGTGCAGGTTTTACGCTTGCAGCGGGTGAGCAAACCAGATAAGGTGTTGGATGGCGGCCTGAACACTCGAATCTCGAAGGGTTGTGAACCATGGAAAAGATTATGGAATAATTCAAAGTCTGGACCCTAAAACCTAAACCATAAACCCTAAACCCTAAGAAGGACCTGCAAAAATCAAACCTAAGTCTTAAATCCCTAACAATAACCTCTAACCTTCACCCTAAACAGTAGCTGTCCGGGGGTGCTCTGCGGTTTGTAGGGTTTAGGGTTTATAGAAATTGTTAAGGGTTTGGGTGCCAATAAGTTTTGACCGAAACGTTTTGACCAGGTTTTCTGACTGAAACCACATTTTGGCTGGGGGCTGGGGGCTGGGGGCTGGCTGGGGGCTG
>BGNK01003679.1:6694-28622 GCA_003297005.1 Symbiodinium sp. clade A Y106 | reverse complement strand
CTGGGGGCTGGGGGGTGGGCGGGCTGGAGGCGGGGGGCGCTTGGGGTTGGGGAGCTGGCTGGAAGCTCGGAGGCGGGGGGCTGGGAGCTGGGGCTAAACCCTTGTCGTAGTGCAAAACAGGGGCTGGTGGGGCTTGGGAATTGGTCGGGCCACTGGTCTGAAGTTGGGCTGGGGGGTGGGGCTAGGGGAAGGAGCGGAGCTTTAGCCTCATTTTCTGAATTGATTTGAATTTGTCATTACAACTTGGTTGCGTTGAAATTGACGGTTTAGGGGGTTCAACGCCAGCACCGACAAGCAATTTCTATTTATTTCTTTCTTGAGGGTTTAGGGTTTAGGGCTTAGGGACCTATGTAGACCCTAGACCATAAACAGTAACCCCAGCCTTTCCCTCGAGGGTTCACAGTCAAGGTTTGGGCGGCTCCAGGGTGATGCAGGGTATGGTTTATATTACTAGTATCCCCATAATAACACCCAATATATACACTCACCAATATTCAAAAGGAGGCCTATCTACACTCGCCAAAACAGTAATACAAACCCTACTTCATATAGGGTTGTGGAGATTGCACAGCTTAACTTTAGATGTCAGGGTTTAGGGGATCAGGGTGCAAGGCTAGGACGACGGCCTAGAGAGGACTGCAGATAGCCGTTCACGGCTCCTTGTTTACGGGCTCCGTGCCCTGCATCTAGGATTCTGTGTCAAAACTAACTGCAGCAATGCGCTCCGGGTACACAGTTGTGACACTGGGGGGTGACGGGGTTTAGGCTCCGGGTCGAGGGTATGGCGTTGTTTTAGGATTCATGGATCCTAAACCTTAAACCCTAAACCCTTAAACCCTTAAACCCTTAAACCCTTAAACCCTTAAACCCTAAACCCTTAAACCCTTAAACCCTTAAACCCTAAAGGGATTTGGGAATTTGGGAATTTGGGATAAACCCTTAAACCCTTAAACCCTAAACCCTTAAACCCTTAAACCCTTAAACCCTAAACCCTAAACCCTTAAACCCTTAAACCCTAAACCCTAAACCCTAAACCCTAAACCCTTAAACCCTTAAACCCTAAACCCTTAAACCCTTAAACCCTAAACCATTTCTTTCTACTTTGCAGTCCAGGTTTGATCGGAACTGCGGGATTCGACAAAACTGGAGGTCCGAGCTTTGGAAGATCTTGGCCACGAGCCTAAACCCTACCAGGACCCCCCAGGTGCCCTTTAATAGAGCCCTTGTGGTCCTTAATAGTGGGTATTTAGCCCTTTAATAGAGCCCTTGTGGTCCTTAATAGTGGGTATTTAGCCCTTTAATAGAGCCCTTGTGGTCCTTAATAGTGGGTATTTAGGCCTTTAATAGAGCCCTTGTGGTCCTTAATAGTGGGTATTTAGCCCTTTAATAGAGCCCTTGTGGTCCTTAATAGTGGGTATTTAGGCCTTTAATAGAGCCCTTGTGGTCCTTAATAGTAGGTATTTAGGCCTTATTAGAGGGTAGTTGGGGGGTCCAGGTAAACCCTGGAATTATCCTATGCCTTACCCTTTCCAGCGCTACACCAAGCCCTTACCGCTTTCACTTCATGCCAGGGCTGCAAAGCCCTAAAGCATGCTAATAGGATTTAGGGTTTAGAGTTTAAGGTTCATGGTTTACAGTTTAGAGTTTAAATATGGTTTACGGTTTAGTAGGCTTTGAGCCCACGTCCCAGCCACATGTAGATGTGGAACTCTTCGACCATTCGCACCACTTGGTCCTGCCCCGTGCGTCGGACAACCCTCCTCAGCTGAACCATAGCCATAAACCCCGAGGATCAGCAGTGGCTTGTTGATGTCAAAAAGGTGCAATTACCCAACTCCAAATTTCCAAAAACTATACATCACGAAAAACAGTGCAAACTTGAACATCCTGCTAAACCCGGTAGCACCCTCAGCCCTCAAGTAAGTCAAGAAACGCTATGTGTAGCATCCTACTGGCCGACTGCTGCCGTGAAGTGAATGGGTCACTGACCCGCAGTGCAGCTTCTAGATATGTCTTGACAAGGCCTTGATAAGGTTCTACAACGGTTTAAGGTTTGAAGATTACTTACACTTCGTTTACAGAGCATTTCTAGGATTTGACAGGTCGTTTGAGGTTAGGGTTTAGGCCGACAGCGACAAGCCAAAACCTCTCAAAACCGCAGACCCTAAACCCAAACCTAAACTCCAGTGCTGGCTTTGCGTGTCTCCTTCGTCAAGCCGGTGAAGGTGAACATGCCAATCTGATCCTCGGTTGTTCAGAAGAGCCAATACAGGGGCCTTACTAATCAGCATTGGGCTTGGGGGTGCATTATAGTAGAGTTCTAATAAGGAGCCCAAAGGAATGGTATTGGTAAATTTTAAGACCCACATGTCACTTCTGGCTGTTAGGTTTAGGGTTTCAGGTTCGGGCTCAGGGTCCTAACTGAATCGGCTGTGGTTTGCTTGTGACTCTGGGGAGGCGCGCCCCCCCCACAGCTACGTCACAGACCCAAACCACAGGCATGTCCTGGTGCCCCAATCCATTGCAAAGCAAAATCACTCTCAGCAAACACCAATCAAGCACCTCTACCCTGCCCTGTAAAAGCACTAGACCAAGTCAAACTCCTTAGGGGGTCGAACGTCCATAAAGAAACCAGACAGCATGCAACTCCTGCAGGCCCAAACTATATATTGAACACACCCAATCCCAGAAAACCCTGCAGAACACCCAACAACATCGCAAAACCCGAACAGACACCCGCACAACCCCAAAGTCCTAAACCCTACACCCCAAACTAAAGAAGAAATCTTACCGCTGCCGTTCGCCAAAGGTACGGTCACGTGGTTCCAGGTGCCAGGTGTACCCTTGGCCTCAATGGCCTGGGAAGGACGGTTTATAGCTTAGGGTTCAATGGCCTGGGTAAGAGAATCAAGGGGCTTAATAAGTAACAGTACTTAGTTTAAGGAATAGAGTTTAAGAACAAGTTATTACGCAACGAAGATATCTTGATGTGTCAACACACAAATTACATAAATGTAACCTCTTATGAGGAATGTGAGTTTGTGAGCTTGTATAGGTTTTGGGCAGATGGTGCGGGGTTTTGAAGGGTTTAGGGTAACGTTTTGGGCTTCCTCTCGAAGTTTTGGGTTTCCTTCTAACAGGTATTCTAACTTGGGGCTATAGGAGTTTCAGGTTTCAGAGCCTTTGAGGGATCTCTGGGATGTGGGATTGTTAGGGGCTCGCTGTCAGGGGTAAGTTCGTTTAACGTGACCAGACAGAGCCTTTTGCAGCGAAGTCATTGGACACTTACTGGTCCAGTATCCTAGGGCAACTTGAGATTTATACAGGGATGATAGTAACCCCCAAAACGTTAAAGTTGATTTACTCTACTAGCAACATGCGAGGCGAGACGCTTGCACGCAAGCCTTCCAAAACCCCCCACAACCTGTCCTATACATTTAAATCCCCAAAGCGATGGACCTTGAATCCATTGTACAGCCCTTTCAGGAAGCTTTCTGGGCCCCCTGCAGGAACCCTAAAACCCGCCAAACCCCAAACCCTTAACACCGAAATCCCAGACCAAACCCCCATTCATATATAGGAGCAGCTGCATTGTAGGAGCCCTAAACCAAGCTTGTAACATAGGGGCCTTCATAATTACAATAGGGTTTTGGGGTATATTATGCTATACTTATAACAAGGAACCCCCCAAAATCGTGTAGGTAACTATTAAGGGCCCCAAATTAACCCTCAACCCTTCTTCCATCCTGTTGTGAGGGCCGGGCCTGTCGGAGTGCCACCTTGACAATTTGCACCCTAAACCCTAAACCCCAAACCCCTAAACCCTAAACCCCTAAACCCTAAACCCTTTGGGAAGGGTTTAGGGCTTGGGGGTTTGGGGCTCAAAAGGGGTCTCTACGAGGGCTCTTCAACTTAGGGGCTGAATACCCTAGCCCAAAAAAGGTTAACCTTTTGAATCTATGGTAAGATTATAGGAACCCCAAAAGGTTAAAGGTTACCTACTCAGCTACTAAGTCAAAGGTTCAATACTTTCGAGTTTCAGAAGTGGGAACTTTAGCTTTTAGGATTTTGTGCTTCAATTCGGGGTGCGGGGTCTAGGGTTTAGGGGATCGTAATGAGGGGCACCATAACAGACTCATGGGACGCTCGCTGCAGTTTGATTCAACCGCTTAGGGGGTTCAGGCTAGTAACTAATAAGGCTTGGCTTATATGTCTTCGGTGGTTTCTGGGGCTTGTGAGGCTGGGGTCTTACACGGCTTTGGTGCTCCACGGGCCTAGTGTTTGTCCGAGGCATATGTGGCTTAAGGTGTTTAGGGTTCAGGGATTGTAGTGTAGAGGGCTCATAAGATAAAGGGCTGACGTATAGGGTTGAGGGTTCAGGGTGTGACTTCATCCCTTTACTACCTGTGTCGGGCTTTTGAGGGCTTTTGTGCAGAGTTCGTGGAGGGGGTCCTCATGTCTTTTAGGTATACCCCAGACCTGAGAATCAAACATGAAAACCTGAACCCCACTGTCATTTTGAAAAATGAGCTGCAGCGCGCTCCCTAAAGCCTAGACCCCTAAACCCCGCAGCCTAAATCCTTAAACGATCCTAAATCCCAAACACCTCTTTCTACGGCTACGCAGTGGAAAGCTAAACATGTGAGAACACACGCATCAAGGTGCTAAGCCGGGCACCCGCATGTCCACAATGCGGTTGGACATCAGCTTCAGCCTAAAATGCAGAATCGAGCATTCCGAAGTTTACTCGTCGCTCGTTGTACCTGTGATTGTACTGGGGGAACAAGTCCAGAATATCAAATCCAAGCTCTACACCTAAGCCTCTAATTAAACCCTAAACCCTCAGTCTAAACAGGTCTGTTCCACCCGTAAGGCGCAATGCCGACAGAACAAGAAGACGAAGGAGACCGAAATCACTGAAGTCATTCAATCCGCACGCAGCAGTGTCACTGTCAAGCGTGAAAGAACCATCGTGCAAAACAATGTGAAACCCAAGAGCCTGCTTAGGCTTCAACTGTTATGATGACCCGGAGCGGTCTGCGAGAGATACTTACAAGCATAACTGCTAGCAAGCCTTGCTGCCTGAACCCAGAGCCTGAAAACCTAGGCCTACGACTGAAACTAAATGCTGATTAACCACTGCACCTCGTGCCGAAAGCCCTCCCCGCTGAAGGGCCCTGAACCCCGCATAAAAGTCGCCCAAAACGTCAACCCTACTCTAAACCCTCAACCCTAATCCCTCAACCCCCAAACCCTAAAACCCTAAACCCCTGAGCTGTAGATCCCCAAAAGGAAATCTTGAAGCAACCCTTCCTTCTTAAACGAACCCCCAAATCCTAAACCCGCAAACCCTCATAAACCCTCAGCCCTAAGCCCATAAACCCTCCTAGGTCCCTAAAAGCAACCCCCAAGCCCCCCCCCAAAAAAATTCGCAACCCCNCCCAGGCGAAGAAGCCGAGCAACTCCCCAAGCCACATGGCTTTCAAGTCTGGGTTTGTGAGAATCTGCGGCAGCTTAGGGTTCCTTACAGGGTCCCTTCAAGGGATCTATAAAGGGAGGACCATGGGTCTTAGAAGGTAAGTCTTCAAACACGGTAACTATAGTTGTAGCTACCCCCGAGGGTCCAAGTACCCAAATAGTAAGGTTTCAAGGTCCAAAAACCATTCAGAGTATGGATTTTGGGACCTCAAACCCTACTATTTGGGTACTTGGACCCTCTGGGTACCTTTAACCCCAATTAAGGTACGTATAACCTTCGTGGGAATCTGCGGCGGCTTGGGGCCTCTAACCCTAAACCCTCCCAGGGAACCCAATACCCCTTAATTAAGGAATATACCGTAAATCATAATATGAAACCCCCTACTATTTAAGATATTTCCTCTAATTATGGGGAATCGGAGTCTTTGGCTGGGCTTTTAAGTAGCCAGGAAGAAAAAAGTATAAACTTTTATTTCATAATGGTTCCATTAAGAAAAAAAGTATTAGAGGATGGTACTCCAAAGCCCAGTTGGGGTAAACCTAAACCCTAGACCCTAGACCCTACACCCTAAACCCTAACCCTTTGTGGGGTCTCTGGGCTTAGGGTTTAGGGTAGTTTCGGGTTTACGAAGGACTTCGGAAGTTGGAGCTTATGGTGGTAATTCGGGGTCGAAGGGTGTGAAAGGAAAGGGAAAAGTTCGGGGTTCAAGAGTTTAGGGCTTAGGGTTTAAGACTTAGGGCTTAGAGTTCAGAGTTCGGGGTTCAAGAGTTTAGGGCTTAGGCCCGCTGGGGTTCAGGATTTCGTCGTTTAGGGTGTCGCATTTGGGGTTTAGGGTTTTAGGGGATTTAGGGGTTTCAGGTTTAGGGTTTAGGGGTTTAGGGTTTAGGTTTTAGGGCTAGGGCTGCCGGGTTTAGGGCTTAGGGGTTAGGATTCCCTGGCTTCATTCTTTGCTTTGTTTCGCTCGGGGTTTCAGAGGGGGGTCTTTAGGGTTGCTACCACGGGCTCAGCTGCTACCACTGGACCACGGGCTCTACTAGGATCTGTATCATCATTTGGGGTTTAGGCTTTAAGCAGATTTGGATTTTGGGGCTTCTATGGGTCAGGGTTTCGGGAGTCGGGATCTGTAGAATCTGAACACTTCATACAAATATCTGCTTTTAGTTTCTGAAAAAGGTAGAAGAAAATGTACTGCCCCACACCCTAAACTCCTAACCCTAAACCCGCCTCTATCATGGTCTTTAGGTTAGGCTTTAGTTAGGGCTTAGCACCGAGCCTGCTGCCCCTCCTCCAGAAACCCTGTTGCGAAAAAAGAATCAGAGAATGACTCCCTATGACTACCTCAAACACACTGCTGCTATAAGGGTTTTGGTAGGGTTGAGGGTTTAGGGGTTACGACGAGGGCCGCTATGAGTTCTGGGCAATAAAGAGTGTGGGCCTTAAGCATCCAGCCCATTAGAGCTCGAAGGGTGAAAACATTCATCTGGGAAGCAATACGTGTAAAGTAGAGTCTTTGTCTTTTTTGTTAGGGCTTCTTTTTTCTCACTGCTGTTAAGAGTGTGATATACCCTAGACGCTCTTAAGTCACTTGGCCCGGCTCCTTCCGTAAGCCGTCTGCTTGCCAGAATCGACTCTGACCCCCGCAACGCTATAGCTATATTGAATCTGAGCCGTGGGGCATACCGGGATTCAGGGTTAGGGTTTGGGGTTTAGGGAATCCCACTCAATCCTGGTTGACAATGGCGGCGCCGTGCTTCGGCGGGCTGGAGTAGGCCTTTCCGGCTGATTTGGGTTTAGGGTTTAGGGCTTAGAAGCCTCACGAAGCCCTAACCCACAAGATCGTAAGCCTAAACTCTAAGCCTGCGCCCTAGACTCTCCAGACGGCCTAGACAGACCTTGAACCGTATCCCCGAAAGTCTAAACCCTCAGCCCAAAACGGATCACTGGGATCTGCAATATGTTTCCCGCTGCGAGGTCTGCAGTGTGTGTGTGTGTGTGAACGTGCCTGTGTGTTCGAGGCGTTGGACTTACATAATCTAGGTCCCCTGTATACAAACAACTTTGATACCCGAGCAATGCACCTGGCTTGGTGCTCTGACTTTGCCATCAACACAGTCAGTTTACGGATGAAGGTTTAGGCATTGGGGCTTTGGGGTGTTGGGGCCCGAGTGCGGGGCCTAGATTCAGGGTTCAGTGCGCAGTGGCAGTAGGACAGCTATTGTGGCCCGAAGCCCGATACCTTGAGTTAGGCCATGAACCTTCTGAAAATTGGAAAGACGGGCTTTACAAAGCGAAAAGCCTGGTGCTAGTTCCCTATGAGAGCCATCGCAAGATGAATGCACAGAACTATGACTTGCAGGTCGGACGCATCCTGCGAAGTAGAGGAACGATCGTTTGTTTAGGCTCACGGATCCTGTGTCATAGGTGCTGTGTTTGAGGGTCCCTTCTGGCCTGAATTCTCAAACCCTCGACCGTACCCTAAATGCCACCACCCAAAATCATGACCTTAGCATCTTTCTAGCAAGCTCTGTGAAGCCCAAACCCTTACAGTATTCAAAGCACAGGAACCCAAAACCCTAAACCGCAAACCGTGGACAAGACTGATATGGGGGTTTCCGAAAATAGGGGACCCAAATATAGTACCCTAAATAGGATCCTTATTATAAGGACCCCAAAACAAGGTACCCCTAATTTTCGGAAACTCCCATATTGTAGCAGGCGAGCAATGTGGAGAAAACTCGGAGGATCGCTATCAGAAAGCCGACTCTTAGTTTTAGGGTTTGGGGTTTAGGGTTAAGGCCTAGCGTCCAGAGGCTTTACACAAGAACAAAAACAACAATAATATTGCTATGTACAGCAATATTAATAAGAATACAGTAGTTGTAATAAAAAAAACAATAGTAATAATAATAATAATAATAATAATAATAATAATAATAATAATAATAATACGAATAACGGACAGGCCGACTCTCAGCTGAAGTATCAGTATCATCAGACCTCCTTTCATCTCATTCGCCTAGGCGACCCTCTCGGATCCTCTAGCGTCAGGTCCTCGACCCGGCTGGTCCTAAACCTCCTTCTGACTCTTAGCAGGGAATGGGCGAAAGAGAAAGCCTTAGACCAGAGGAATTACTGTAAGGGACTATAATAGGTATCCATTCCACTCGCTACTAAGAGCCAGAGAGTAAACCTTGAACCCGGGACCCATACCAGTACACCCTGCCTCCATTTTCGCGAGCCAAAGAAAACCTTGAACCCCTTAACCCACAAAGCTCTATACCCCGTTTCAAGAGGCACTGCTTGTACCTAGGCGCCCATCCAGGAGTTTCAGAAAATGAGGAAGGTTTAGGGCTAAGGGTTGAAGAGACCCGCATATGAATCCTGAAGTGGAACAAGAGGATCCTGATAACAGCAAAAACGCCCGAAACGGAGTTCTGCTTTACCCCCCCTCCACACATTTAAAGCGGGTGGGTCCTAAGGTCCTAGCTTAATCCCAAACAGTTCTGAATCTGCAGATGCGCCACTCAGCCCCAAAACCTAAATCCCTAAATTCGAAATCCTGAACGATAAATCCTAAATCCCAGCCCCAGCCTGTCTCACGATGATCTTCAGCTGTGACAGCCTGCTGGTCATTCTGATAGTCGGGGCTTTAAGTCTGAAAGGCATCATTTACGGGTTTCTCTGGGTTCCAATGTGGCCAATGCCATGTTGTTTGGGTTTTTGTTGGGGTATATCCGGGGCCGTTGTGCTAGCAGCAATGATGGTTTCAGGCGTTGGGTTCAGGGTTTCATAAAAATATCCCATATAAACCCCCCTCATAATGAAACGCAAAATAATAAGGTAGAGATATCCCCATAAAATGTTTATGCTTGTGTCCTTTTGTGGGTCCCTGATTTCAAGCTTCAGTGAACCCCTCTAAAAAGGGAGCCCGAAGCGGCTGGAAACACGAACAACTCATCAAGACTACTATAGGGGCCTTAATAATAACCTATAGTATTTGGGGGCTCCTTATTATAATTATCTAGTATAATGGGCTCAACACCCTGTTCTACTTATTAAGGCCCCTATATTACGCGAAACCCTTTACTAAGCCCCTTGTGCTCGGGAACGTCTTCGATCGCAAAGGGTTGCTCGGGTGTTTCGTCGACTGTCCGGGTGCTTTCAAACAAGCCGACGGCCCAGGTTAGTGGCCTTCTTGTTGAACCAGGCCACATGGGTAGTTCTCTAAATTAGGGTCCCTTTTCGAGTTCCCTATATAATACGGCACGCTTCTCATAAGACCCCAAAACAGGACAATAGTTTAGAGAACTACCCACATCCTGTTTATTGCCCTCTCGCCGGCCCTCCATCTCTGATTTGCTAGCCTTCCCTTTGACCGTGGCATGCACGTCTTCCTGCCAGGCGTATGTCGACTTACCGGTTTTGTCTTTGACTTTGTAGAAGTCGCTTTCGATCAGTCCCTGGACATAGTCGCCTTCTGACAAGTTGAACTTGCCTTTAACTGCTGTCATGCAGCCGGGACTTGCGCCATGAAACTAGGTAAGCCTTGCGGCTTACGTATACGCCTCCGACTGCTCTCTGCTTGACGCGTTTGACGAGACCTCCCTTAAAGGAAACCTTAAACCTTAAAGGAACCCTCTCATGATACCCTTTTAGTACTTTGAAGGAACCCTTATACGGGTAGCCCCGAAGCTCTAACAGCTGCACGAAAACTGCTTCGTGCTGTAACTGGGTGTGAAGCTTCGAGAGATACAACGATAGGGGTTCATAGTACCAGGAGCCAGGAGCTACTAAAGGGAAGAGCATTTACCAGCCGTGCTGGCTCAGGTTTGAACAGCAGACTGCGAAAACCGCAAAACTGCGAAGGCACACTGCGTCAGCAGCATCCTTGGTGGCGCAGCGGACGTGAATGTAGCCGATGCGCTCTCCTTCGATCAGGGGTTCTGGGTTCCCTAAACCGAAAAAAGACCCTAAACTCTAAACCCTTGTGCTTGTAGCTTCCTGAACCCTGAAACTCACAAAGCTGAAGTCGAAGCCCAACTCAAAAATCCAAAGACCCTACAATTTTAGCACAAAGCTCGAAGCCCGATATAGCTCCATGTTGCGCTCCGCCCGTGGCCCGTGCGGCCGAAGTTGGGCGCCGGGTGGTTGGGGGCGACCAACAGATTTAGGGTTAAGGGTTCAGGATGTGGCTCCTGCGACGAAAATGCAACCAAAAACCATAAACCATTAAACAAAAGACATCTGCTCAACTTCGTTGGGCTGTGCTTAAAACTTTACTTACAAGCTGTGAACTCCCCCGACCCTTTAGGAACTTCAGGTATGCCCTAAACCGTCCCTACAAGATAGAACCCCTTTAAGCATGCGATTATCGCAGGCAAGTCTGCCAGCCGAGGCGCCATAAAGACCGAAATTCTTGGCGAACGACTGGGCCTCAACAGGCTATAAGGACTACCATAAGGACCTTAAGGGGCTATTTTGGGGGATCCTCAACTATTGTCTTGTGGCGAGGTGCTTCGCATGCTGTTTACATGTTTACAAAGCTCGAAAACACCGAAAACAAGCCTTGTTGGAACCTTTCTTGCCAGTACGAACATGCCTATGATTAGAGATCGTTGGCGGAGTGCACCCTGAACTCTGAACGGCACAAATCAGGAAAATCCTAACTTCACAAAGGACCCTGTGACTGGTTCTAATTAAATGCAGTATCTGGATACAGAGCCAACGTTTGCAGCAAATGACCTGTAAACTGTCACCCTACCCTCGGCCTATAACCCTACACGGAAACCTCATAAATATCCTAAACCCTAAATAAAGCTGCAACCACAAACCCTAAACCTGAAGCCTCCACCCAAACCAGCAAATGCCAGTACCCTTTCTTTCCTTCAGCCCCAAATTGCATTGGAGACTATAAGTAAGTTAGCCTTTCGGGATGATGCTACATTTTAAACCAAACTCCTTCAAAAGCCGAATTTAAAACAAAAGCAAACTACACCTTAAACCCTAAGCTCTATTTTCCGAAACCCTAGAACTACACCAGGAAAGGCCAGGGCACGATGAAGTATTCCATGCCAGATTCCGAAAACCTCGGTCTCTAGGGTTTCGGGTGTAGGCTTTAGGGTTTTGGGGTTTAGGGTTTAGGGTTTTGGGGTTTTGGGGTTTAGGGTTTAGGGTTTTGGGGTTTTGGGGTTTAGGGTTTAGGGTTTTGGGGTTTTGGGGTTTTGGGGTTTTGGGGTTTAGGGTTTAGGGTTTGAGCTTAAAACCCCAAATCCCCACACAGAAAATCCCCAAACCACAAAGTTCCAAAACCCCTAAAGCCATCGCCGAGGTATTAAAAAGTGCCATCCAAGAGGCAGCTGCTGAGCATACCCATCCTTGGCCTCAGCTCTTTGTTTTACATAGGGCTGTTTGCAAACTGCATAGATGTTTTGCATTTCTTTGAATTTAAAAGATTTTGTAGACTTCTAAGGGCTGCTATGAGTTTTAATACATTATAAGGCTTTCAAAGTATAGAGCTTTTAATTCTGACGGGGTTTCGGTGCTTCATTCGGGTTTAGGGGTTGAGGAAGATTTGCGGCTCTGGGAGGTCGGGTTTAGTTAAGGTGAGGGGGTCCTTAATGGCATATGATCTGAATCAGCTTCTGATATATAGGGCTTCTATGAGTAATGTATATAGTCTTTTACCGCATTGCTATACAGTTTTATGCCGTTACTTAGACTGAGCGTAACGAATGTATCACCAGACATTCGGGTAAAACAATGAAGACAACAAAAAAAACTAATCTGTTCAAACAAAGTGCACAGAATAATGATGCACAGATTTACTGTTCAGCTAAATCAGGTCTGCTGTGACCGAAACACTACCTTACAGTGCTATGAAAGCACAGCAGAGCCAAGAAGCCAGATCTCCGCTGGCATAGCCCTGGTAGGCGTTGTCGAGCAGAGGAACGAGCTTTCCTCCCGATTCCAAGGCATCTAGTATAGAAGCCTCAATAGCTATCATCAATATTATTTCCTAGGCTTCGCTATTACATCTGTAGCCTAGTATACCCCAAAACCCTATTCTAGTTATATAAGGCCCATATATAGGCACGTCCGTCGGACCTTCAGCCTCCCCGAAAGAAAGAAGGCCCATATGCCAACCCAAAAACCCTCTTTCCCAACGCTGCTTTATTGTTTCACCCAGCCCTGGAGGATGATAGACTTGACTTGACAGCGAGGCGCCGAGGCACTGGCAGGGTTTAGGGTTTAGGGTTTAGGGTTTTCAAGAGACACAAACGTCCATACAAATCTCGATCAAGTTCTTCGTTGGGGTCTGCAACTTGCTACTTTCAATGGCCAGCCTGACCCCTAAACCCAAAACTCCTGATCCCCAAACCCCTATAAACCCTGTAAGCCCTAAACCCTCAACATCCCTAAACCCCCAAACCCTCGACTTAGGGCGGAGTGCCACAGATTCGGATGTCAGCTGCTCCGACTGCGGAGAGAAGCCCCCGAAACAGGTTCTTTCCACAATGTGGCTCAGGGTTTAGGGTTCACTGGGCTCTTGATGCCGAGATTCGACAAGCAGATACATAAACAAGCAAACAGACAGAACATGTGCAACGTTGAAGTAATTAGATAGTCCACAGATGTACTACAATACATGTATTTAATTATTTGTTATCTTTGCATATATATACATATATACACAAACACACGCTCGCGCACTCACACGCGCACACGCATCCATACCATTACCTATATATGTATGCATATGTGACTATGCATTCTTCATGTTCATGTTTATCCGCAAACACGATCTGCGGTAATCATCCGGTCGAAAATGTGTATACAAGGCTGCACCCAAAGCAATCCAAGGCGGCCAAATCCGAACCTCAACTGCTGCAGCCAGGCATCCCCCTTCCGGATGAGGTCGATTTAGAATTGACGGACTTCAACATGCATTAACCGTTCAACATCCGACAAACGTCCCATTTCGTGGCGAGGATCGTTCTTTCACGGCTGCCACGATCTGCTGCCACTGCTCCGGGGTAGGATCGACGCCAGTTGGGTTGTGCGCCACAGCCTTGGGTTCACGAGCCAGAGTGGAGACTTTGGGGCTTCTAGCGTTTAGGGTTTAGGGTTTAAGGTTTAGAAATTGTTAAGGGTTTGGGTGCCAAAAACGTTTTGACCGACAGTTTTGAGCGAAACGTTTTGACCAGGTTTTCTGACTGAAAGCTGATTTTGGGAATTTGTGCTGGGCTGGGGGCGGGGGCGGGGCTGGGGCTGGGGCTGGGGCTGCCCATCTAGAAGTGCTCAACCTCGCTGCAGGCTCACGCTCGCATGAAGGTAGAGAGTGTAGGGCTCAGGGTTTAGGGTTCGGATCTACGGCTGGGGTGCTTTTCAAGTGGTTTCGCTTGTTGGACTTTCTTGAAGTAGAGATCTCACACCCTCGTAGGGAAGAGGAGGTATATTTTCTAAAAGGAGCAATACATCTAGGTTGAACCCAAAGCCCTGAAACCTCATAGTACTCAAGGGCCCATCAATAAAGGAACCATCTCTCCGGCACCCTGGCCACCTTATCCAGCTCAGCCTCCGAGGACTCGGAAACCCTCGTGGGTCCCTCGGGCATAGCTCCTTTCCACCAGTGGTACGGAAGCGGTGGCGACCCAGGAAGCAGCAACAGCCGCTCCCGGTCGCGCGACTCCGCACCCAGGACCAAGTAGATCCTACCTTCGACACGCAGCTGGTGACCCTGGCCGATCCTCTCAAACTTCCCAGACCCAGTTCCCTTCAGCAGTCTTCAAACCAAAGTACGCTGCTCTCAGGTCCATTCCTAAACCTGTCCGGCAGCCGCTCCCACGCTACCACCAGGGCGAGGCAATGGGCTGGGTCTGAGGCTGGGGCTGGAACTGGCATGGGGCCTGGGGGGGCCTGGCTGGGGGCTGGGGCTGGGGCTGGGCTGGCTGGGCTGGTTGGGGGAGTTTTGCGACTGGAAATTGAGTTGATTTGGGTTTTGCTGGGCTGGTAGCAGTTTTGCGACTGGAACCTGATTTCTGAAGTTGGGGGTGTTTGATTTGAATTTGGTTTTTGTGACTGGAACCTGGTTCTGGGTTGGGTTGGGCTTGAAATTGACGGTTTAGGGGGCTCAACGCCAGCAATGACAAGCAATTTGTATTTATTTCTTTCTTGAGGGTTTAGGGTTTAAGGTTTAGGGTTTAAGGTTTAGGGTTTAAGGTTTAGGGTTTAGAGTTCAGAGTTTGGGGTTTAGGGCTTAAGGTTTAGGGTTTAGAGTTCAGAGTTTGGGGTTTAGGGCTTAAGGTTTAGGGTTTAGAGTTCAGGGTTTGGGGTTCAAGGGTTTAGGGTTTAGGCGGTTCGCGAGCCAGAGTTCAGAGTTCCGGGTTTCAGAGAGGACCAGGACAGGACCAGGACTGAGACTTCAGGTGATGTCTAGTAGTACATTATGACATTTGCTTGAAACTGTAGAAGGAATATCAACGGAACCTCAGTTTCCCAGAGCCTCCCTAAACCCTAAACACGAAACCCTAAATCCGGCGTGGCCTCTCTCCCTCCCTCCCCCCGCCCCCCTCTCTCTCTCTCTCTTCGAGCGCCTAGGACCTAGGAGTGTGGGCTCAGGGGCTTCAAGCTGTGCGGCTTGGAGCTTGGGGTTTGGGCTTTAAGGGACCCACCAAGGGCCCTTTAATAGAGCCCTTATGGTCCCTAATAGTGGGTATTTGGGGTATATTAGAGGGTAGTTGGGGGATCTAGTAAAGCCCTAAGCCCTAAATCCTACTCCGGAGGTTGTCCTCTAGCAAAGGACACGACGAACGAGGAACCACTGAACAGCGTAACGGCGGTTGTCTAGGGCTTGGGCTGTTGGGGTTTAGGGTACGGTTTGGGGGTTAGGGTTTGGGCTTTTGGGCTTTAGAGTTTAACAGCCAGCCCCTGCACTCTGTTAGGGTACCTAGACTACCGCACTCTGCCGGGCGAAGGCACGTGCAGCAGAATGCAATCGCCCTCCTGGCCATAGCTTGGGGGACTTAGCTCAGGATTCCACGGGGAGTTTAGGGTTTGGGGATTGGGGTTTCGGGGTTATGGGTTATGGGTTTAGGGTTTAGGGGTCTGAGGGTTTGGGGGTTTGGGGGTTTAGGGTTTGGGGTTTAGGGGGTTCGGGTTTCGCGGTTTAGGGTTTGGGGGTTACGGGTTAGGGTTTAAGGGCTTTAAGGTTTGGGGTTTAGGGTTTGGGGGTTTAGGGTTTAGGGTTTCGGGGGTTAGGGGTTGGGGTCTAGATCATGAGGGTTCAGACCTACCAAGTTACTCGATTTCTCGGACCTTTGGGGGTTTCGAGTTTAGGGGTGAGCCGATTGCACGACTTTGGAGGCTTTGGTACCTCTGACCACTGATCCCGGGATCCCGAAACCCGCAACGCCGTAAAGGCGCAAACCCTGAAACATTCAGACCCTAACTCCAACAGCTGCTTGCAACCTATCGCAAAAACCTAAACCCTATACTCTAAGTCCGATCGCCGGAACTAAAAACCTAAACCTTTATGGCAAGCCTTAGGGTGACCCTTAAAGGTACCCTAAGGCCGATCGCCTAAGCCCTCAGCCCCGAAGCCTAAATCCAAAGAACACTTAAGAACAAAAAAAACTTTTAAGCAGCCCTTGGTAGAACCCATAAAGGACGTCTAACCCCCCAAGCCTGAAGCCCTAAACCCTCAACCCCTATAGTAATCCCGATACTGTAGTACCCCTTGAACAAACCGTTCAAGGCATCTCTAGAGGAATCCTGCCTAGAGGAACCCCGGCTAGCTACCATAGGTAGCAGCATACCATGCTATACCCATGTACTGGACGGTAGAAAGCCTGCTATACTGTAGTGCCACCATGCCCTTATAGAACCCTTATGGAAGCCTTGTAGAAGCTTTATCTGTCTGGTGCTTAGTAAGGAATGGGGGAATGGATCTTTGTAGTAGCCCCTATATACTCCCCAATAATAGCCTCCATAATCCATTCCCCGATTCCCTACCAAGAACCAGACAGTTACAGACCCCATATGGAAGCCTTGTAGAACCCTTAGGGAACCCTTATAGAACCCTGAGGGAACCCTTATAGAACCCTTATGGAAGCCTCATAGAACCCTTAGGCAAGCCTTGTAGAACCCTTATAGAACCTTTGGGGAGCCCTTATAGAACGTTTATAGAACCCCAGCCTTATAGTAACCCTTTAAAGGAACCCTTAAAGGAAGCCCATTCCCTACTAAGTTATAGAACCTTCCGCTCCTGCATCTTGCTGATGCCTTCCATCATGCCGGAGAAATTCAGCGATCGGGTCTCTTGGTGCCAGTAAGGATACTTGTCCTTAGCGTGAAAGGGCTCCTCAAAGGGATCTGTAGGGTTCCTTACAGGGATCTATAGGGTTTAGGGTTTAGGGTCTACTTGGAGGGTCATGGGACGTAGTAAGTAAAGCTATACATAAGGTAACTCATTGTACTTGTAACCCCAATTAACGTACTTATATCCTTACTTACTAAGTCTCATGATCCTCCAAGTGGGCTCACTTACAGGGCTCCTTTAAAGAGGCTCCAAGAAGGGTCCGATAAGGATTTAGGGCATTGGGCTGGTGGTGATGGCGGGTTTAGGGCTAGGGCAGCTCAGGGTTTACGGGAGCTGAGGCCGTCGAGGGTGTTTAGGCTTTTGGGTGGCTCAGGTTAGGTGCTCTGTTTCGGGCTTAGGGTAGTTTAGGTTTTAGGACCAAATTTCCAACCAACCCCCAAGCCCACAACAAAAAACAACCTTCAGTCCAACACAGTAATCTTCTGAACACCCTAACCCCTCCCTTGCAAGAACCGAACCTTAGACACTTCCAGCTTCGCTAGATGCAAACCAACTGATGAAGGGGCCTTAGCAATTAGGTCTCGGGAGTCCTTTCATACTATAGTTCTGAAAAGAAATCGATAACCTTGAGAAATTCAAAGAGCAAGATTTTAATGGCGATCACCCAATCCAAGCCGTTGAGAGCGACTTCCTATCTCCATCTCCTTGTGTTTTCTCGCCACCACTTGGAGTGAAGTTTGGCATACCCTTATAGACCCCTTTAAAGGAACCCTATTCTGATTATTAAGGCCCCTATATAGGTCAAACAGTGACCTCCCTTGAGGGACTTGAAGTACACACGGAGGTGGTCCTACACCAGAAGGTGCAGGTGCTGCCCGTGAGGAGCCTACAGCAACACATCTGTGCACGAAGGCGGGACAGACTCTGAACGTCTTGCCTGGCCCTAAACCCTAAACCCCTAAACCGCAGGCAGCATCAGGCCGTTCCGATCGATCGAATTTTGCGGCCCAACGATCCTCTCCTAACACTAAACCATAAAAACCCCTCACCGCAAAACCCTCAAACCCTGAAATCCTTTTGAGGCACCCTTTCAAGAATCCTACAAGGAACTGACTGTAGGGGCCAAAAGAACAGAATGGGGTTTTGGGCTCCTTTCTAGCATAATTATGAATTACAATCAGGAACCCTAAGGAATAATATTGGTAGTGATTTAGGCTTCTATAACAGCCCAGGATGAAGGACCACACCAAACAAAACATCCACGCTTTCAGCTCCAGAAGCCCCGGCTGCAGCCCTAAGCCCCAAACCGGACACCGAAGGTTTAGGGTTAAGGGTCTAGACTAGCTTAAGGTGTGGAGTTTAGCCGGAGTTTAGGGTGTAGGATGCGGAATATGCCTCAGTCTGATACTCTAAACCCTAAACCCTAAACCCCTTAAACCCTAAACCCCTTAAACCTAAACCCTAAACCCCTGAAACCCTAAACCCCTCTGCTTGAGGTTTATCTCTAAATCCTTTTACCCTTAGCCTCCAAAATGCTCTAAAACTTAGACCCTGAACTCCAAAACTTGGACCCCGAACATCTAGAACTTACCCTAAACCCTATAAACCGATCGAACATTTCGCCAGGCATCATATTCGAGCCCGGCACGTCCGAAGATCGTGGGATGATTGCCCCAAGTGGGATCGGGACCCCAGACCTGCAACCAGGGTTTAGGGTTTAGGGGTTTAGGGTTTAGAGGTTTTGGGGTTTAGGGACATCGCTGCCAGGGTTTAGGGGTTTGCAGGCTTAGGGTTTGAGGTTTATTTACAGTAGAAGCCAGAAAGTTGGAACATAGCTTTAGGAGGATTAGTGCTAGGATCCCTTATACTTTACCTTAAGGGCATGAGGATAATGATGTTCCAACTTTCTGGCTTCTACTGNAGTAGAAGCCAGAAAGTTGGAACATAGCTTTAGGAGGATTAGTGCTAGGATCCCTTATACTTTACCTTAAGGGCATGAGGATAATGATGTTCCAACTTTCTGGCTTCTACTGTAGGGTTAAGGGTTTAGGGCTTAGAGCCGTTCTCCGCTCATAGATCAATCTACTCACTCTTTGTCAGCTCAGGTTCTTAAATACCATTTCGGTAACCCTGCACCATTATTCCCAAAATTTCGAGGGCTTCGATTCTAGTTTCACGCCCCTTCATGCTGAGGGCTGTCGAGCTTAGCTTTTAAGCTGCTTTAGACCCCTGTAAACGGCACCATGAACGCAGAACTTGAAGTGCTGGGCGTTGTGTGCATTCAGGCCCTTATTTCTACAAAACAGACAGTCATTGTCATTTAATGTGAACTACCCATGAAGAGGTCTAAACAACTGGACTACACTTTCAAGCTTCCTTTGCACTGCAGGTATATCAGGGCAAACTATATCAACAACATGATATGATCCTTAGATCTTCAGGCACCTATGTTATGAAGCCCATCGCAAACGCTGGACCAACCTCCCGCAAGCAAAGAAACGGCTACAGCAAAACAAACAAACAAACAAAATGCAGTTTCTGCAAATTCCCACAATGTGAGGAAGCCCTGAACCCCAGGCTCTGAACGATCAATGGCCCCAAAGACCGCGGGATTCGTAACTGCCAACCCTAAACCCGAAAAGAAAAAACACACTGCCTTGGTGACTCCCATAAACTTCATGAACTGGGAAATCATCTGCAGGGAGCCGGTGCCAGACAAGGCCTGTCAGGACAGGGCTCAAGAGGATGTTTGGCGTTCAGGGTCGGCCGAACCCTACACCCTGAACCCCCAACCCTAAGCCCCGAAACCTCAAGACAAAAAACAAGCAGAAGTAGTACTACCATATAGTATCACAGTAGTAGTAACTAGTAGTAATAGTCCTTGAAGTTCTACCATGTTCTGACCAGCTATTTTACCCAACCCTGCATAGCCCAGTGCCAGGCGCAGTACCAGCCTTTCCAGCCCTAAACCCTAAACCCTAAGCCCTTGCCTAATGGTCAACCCCAGCTCTTCAGCCCAATTGTGTGGCTTGTTCCTAAACCCTAAACCCTGAACCCTACACCCTAAACCCTAAACCCTTAACCCTCCACCCTAAACCCCAAACCCTAAATCCTAAACCCTAAACCCTGAACCCTACACCCTAAACCCTAAATCCTCAACCCTAAACCCTGAACCCTACACCCTAAACCCCAAAACCTAAACCCTAAACCCGCCCCAAGCCTGTACCCAACCCCCAGCAGCCGAGCCCAAGCCCTACGGCTGATGGACAAAATCCTGCATTACCCAATATAAGGAATATACCGTAATTCCCATAGTTTAGGGTCCTTAGGGTCATGCAGGATTTTGTCCATCAGCCGTATCACCAGCTTTGTCCATGTCGAAAGGAGAATTCGGACAAAACGTTTGGTCAAAACGTTTCGGTCAAAACTCAGGGACGGCCATAACCTTTGCCCGAAATTACACCTGCGAACTAATTAAAGACATGGGCATGGCAAAGGCAATGAGTGCCGACTGGAGTCATGTTCTGCCCTTTGCTAAGGCTCAAGGTTTTGGGCCTGGGTGTAGGGTTAGGGTTTAGGTTTACTTTCCTTCCGCAGCATGCGCTATCTTCTCTCGTTGCCCCCCCCTGTCTTCTCCTCGTGAACCCTAAACCCCAACTCTTCATCTCGTTCTCTTGCAGATCGAATGAACCCTCAACCCGAAAGCCTGCACGGTGGCCACACAGCCACCTGAGCTGCTGATGGTTCGGGATGTGGGTTGTTGGTTTTGCGAAGGTTGGGATTGGTTGAGGTTTTAGGGCGTAGGGCGCCATCAGAAAAAAAACAGATTTGGGGCTGCGGCGGCACACTACAATCCCGAAAACCCACCCCAAAACCCTTAGCCCCAAACTAGCTAAACACAAGGAACGCTTCACTCTTCCAAAAGACCTTAAGGACCAGCCCCTTCAAAGCACAGGGCATCCTTTTCTGGGCAGTCCCTTCATGTACTGGGAGTTTCCGCAAATCTGGGGCACCTTATTTTGGGGTCCTTATAATAAGAATCCTACTACTTAGGGTACTATATTAGGGTCCCACATTTTCGGAAACTCCCTACTCGACTTCATATTCATCCTTTTAATAAGGAGCCAGGTGGATGATGATGATGGTGGTGGTGGTGGCGGCGTCAAAACCCGCACACTGAGCATGAAGCCCAAAGCCCGAGGCCTTATAGATTCTTGCAAGATTTGGGGGTTTGGGGTTTTCTCGAGACCTATATAAACGCAAAGGCCTCAAACTCACTGTCACCCGAACACAAGGCTACGCCCGAAACAGTACACACGGCTTAGGCTTCCGGGTTTATTCGAAAGCCTAGACCACAAGAAACCGTTCCTCATCTTGCCGTACTACGTAAAGCCCTCCAGGGTACCTACCCGTAGGCTCCATAGTAGTTCCTTTTTGGGATTACCTTATAGGATTCTATATATGAACCCCAAAAAGGAACTACTTTGGAGCCTCTAGGTAATTACTCACCCCTGAGTTTGCTTCTACATTGTGGCTTTCGGGGACTCTTGTCGGACGACTGAACTTCTGCTTCTATGGGTGTTTTGCACAGGTCCTACCTGCAGATCGGAACACGAGCCCCGAAATAAATCCAACTAGGGCTTAGGGTGAAAGCCCCAAAGCCGGCAAAGCCAAGCATCTGTTCAAGAGCTCTTCGCTGAAGATCAACCTAGGCGTCGTGGCTTGCCGATACCGGTCGAGGGTTCAGGGTTTGGGGTTTGGGGCTTAGGGTTTAGGGTTTTGGGTTTAGGGTCTGGGGTTCAAGGACATCCCTTCACCAATGTTTTTGTTCGCATTCCTGCTGCAGCTGCTACTAATCTTGCTACTAGGGTCTGAAAGCAAGCTCTTGCATAAACACTAAACCCTAACAATGCAGCCGTATAGGAACCCTCAAACAGTACACCCCGAATTTTCTCGACCCCCAAACCCAAACCCTACCCTCCCCCACAACGTTTTCGGGTGTAGGGTTTAGGGACCCCACCTCCCAAAACACATACACACACACAGACACACACACACACAGACACACACACACACACAGACACACACAGACACACACAGACACACACACACACACCCACACCCCCACACCC
>BGNK01003678.1:50372-68697 GCA_003297005.1 Symbiodinium sp. clade A Y106 | reverse complement strand
GCGCGATGCGGCGATGCGGCACCATGTTTATATCCGTCCCCCCTCCACCCGTCCATACATACCGTTTCACATGCATACATTGACATACATGTACGGGCTTGTGCGCACGTGATCTTTTGTCCACGTCCTTCTTCACCGATTCTAGCTACAGCAGCTCTCCAGCTCACGTCGGATGGCTTTGCAGCTGCAGCCTGGCCTTTGCCATGGGAGCTTCTGCCTGCGCAGGCGGGGCGCTGCGTTCAGAAGTCTGTCCTGTCAGCAAAAGTTTCCGTATTTGTCTATGGAACCACTACAACCAGTGCCAGGACGAAGAGCCAGAGCAGTATGCAGAGGCATAAGAAGGCGCCAGGAGCAAGTCTGATATAAACGACAAAGGTCTGAAACAAACGAGTCTTACGTCGGCATGATCAGCCTTGTTCCCTTCGCCTCTGCCCTCTTCAATGAAAAGTTGTGAGCATCAGATACACTCAGCCGGGAGCCGGTGCAGGCCATCGGCAGTAGTCGACCAAACAAAGGAAACAACACACCGTCGCGCCGTAAACATCGATCATCAGTTGCTGGAAAGCTTTGGGAAGCTGAGGACCCAAGCTTTCAAGGCGTTTGTTAGCCCGTGGCGCTCTAGTCGGGAGTGACGGAGTGAAGGGACCTGAAACGTCTTGCCAACACGATCGCCTCGTGCGACGGACGTAGCCGTTTCTCCCCCCCCCTGCACGTCATGGCTCCATTCCAAACGAGTAATTGACGATTCCTTCTATGCTTGGTTGGCATGTGGAATGAAACACAAATCTGCATGATACCGCCTAGCGTTCATCTGCATCTGCCAGACGCCCCTTCAAGAACTGAATGTCTCACCCTTTCGACCAGCCGACTTGCAAAAACGTGGCGAAATGACGACAACGTGGCACTAGCCGAACACTAACTGCTGCTCTGCAAACAAGCAGTCTTAAAGCTTCGGCGAGAAACCGTGCATCTCCAACAAAACGCTCAGCCTGTCAAGCATCCCCTGGGCACCAACAGTGTCCTTGAGGTCGGCTGTTTGCGCTGGTCGTGATACCAGCCATCTCCTACAGGCGCAGTAAGGGCCCGTGCTGCTTCTGATTCGATGACCTCATTTCAAGAGGCCGCTCGAGGTTGAGGCGTGATCCTGCAAGGCTACTGTGGAGTCCCTCTTGCACAAACGGCAGAATCCTGTGGTGATCAGTAGGGACAAGGACATACCGCCTACGAGACTGCAAAAGCGAGGGCTCGAAGCTGGCAGTGGTCTGTAGTCCTTCTCTTGAGGATCTAACAGCTAGCAGTGGTCTATAGTCTATGGCCCTTGGCGGAAGGATCTCCAAGGAAAGTCTCTCGCACTTTCGGAGAGTGAGAAGAACGCGAAGAACAACGCCAGCCCTTGGAGCCCCGTTCCCGCAGCAGGCTCGCGAACTCCGCGGGTGGGCCGAAGTCTTTGCCTTTCTCTTTGGCCTTCGTGATTTTTCGCGGTGGTGTGGCATCTCACATCACCGAAGAACAGAGAGAACTGCAGAAGCTCTTCCATAGGAATCAAGCGCGCCTGTGGCTTCTCAGTCTTCACAGCGGCCGCTCGGGTCTCTTCCAACTCGGAGAAGCCACGGGTTTGTATGTCGAGTCTTCAGTCTTTTCTGAAGCTTGAACTTGAACATGCGGGTTGTCGGGTTGTCGTGGCTGCTTAGACTACAGACGGGCTCACAGTCTCGAGGGACAGGGCTTAGAGTTTAGTATGCACCCAGGCCTGTTTCAAAGCCGTCTCAAAGCCCAGTCGGAACATCTCCTGCCAGCTTCGCCGAAAACCCGGACCCAGATCATGGAACACATTTCAGAAGAAAAGGGGTGGACAGGCTGGTGCAACTCAGCAAGCAACATGTCATACTGAAACATCAACATCAGCACCATCTTCGTCTGCACCTTCTCCACGAAGTGCAACACACTGCTGCTGCTGCAATCATGTGTCTTGCGATGCGTTTGGATCTTATTGAAATGCCCCCACTGATTAGTAGGTCAGGCTGAAGATAAGGAAGAACTTCTCTCTGGCTTGCCAGACAACAGGACGGTACTTAGTACGACTATCAACCCCGTTTGATGCTGCTATCGCACGGCACAGCAAGAAATCAACGGCCAACTTTCTCCAGCGGAAAACACTGCCGTACGAAACGTTAAATCATTGGCTTTGCTTAATTGTCATTCAAGAAGATTCATATGTCATAGCCGTGACAGCACCAGAATGACAACAACGACAACAACAACAACAACGTCTCTAGCAGCACCAACAACGACGACCAACAACAAACAACGGACAATGAACAACGAACAGCTAACGACAACCAACAACTAACAACCAAGAACCGAACACCAACACAAGAACAACAACACCAAACAAGAACAATAACAACAACACCACCACCACCACCAACAACAACAACAACAGCCACAGCAGCCACAACAACCACAACAACCACAACCACAATAATTAACAAGAACAGTAACACTGACACGAACAAGAGCAACAACAACAACTGATGCCAGATCCAAGAGAATTCCTAAGAAAAGTGCCTTTGGGAAGCCATGGGCCCCTGCTTAGTGGCATCCAGGATCAAGCCCATCATCGCGTGAGCGTCCCTAAAAAGGCAATCCCACTACCCCTAGGCCCCTAGCGCAAACTAAATCAAAGACCCCCAAAATCATCAAAATAATTGCAATTAGCCACAGGCCACAGCGGCCACTCGGCGAACAACTACAGCTCAAAAGCAAGGCACCCGGTTGAAGTTCAAGACGGGTGCTGACAAGCCAACCGGATGGGCACGCAAGTGAACATACTTGACCTCCTGATCGTCGGGGTCATAGAAGGCCACGAACAGCAGCATGCTCATCAGGGTCATTCGTCAGCTGACGATAAGCCGCTTTCATATCCTCCGTGCCAAAATGCGGCTCGGCCCACACAGGTAATTCGCCTTCATGTCCCCGCAGGTACTCCAGGCAAACCTTGCATGCAGCGGCCACGAAGTCAGGGTTGGTCGTGTTAATGGTTTCCTCGGAGAAGCAAGATTTGTTATGCCCGCTAAGGCGCCCATCATCAATTGCTCGCAGCTTGTTCGCTTGAGAAAGCATGAAGCGCCTATCCAACTCCCGCGGCCAAACACAGAGTCTAAGTGGGCCTTGGCATATGGTCCGCTGACGAGGCCTTCACGCACCTCTGGCAAAGTGACATCTTTAGCCTCTGCTGCAAAGGGGAACCGGGGCAGACATTGTTCGACCTTAGCCGTGATCTCGGTGGCATGCTTGCCCAACAATGCCGACAAACCAAGCTGAAGCGGGGGTCCTCGTTCAAGGGTCTGAAGATCCCCGGACTTTCAACCACCCCCAGAAGCTTGAACCCCGTGAAGAAGCGAAGACCCAAGTCACGTCAGGCCACCTCAGGAGGTGGGCCAAGGCTGTGATAAAGGCAGGTTTACGACCTTTTGCAATGCCTGATACATCAGGATGCATCTCATTGCAGATTGCGGAATCCAGGTGCTAAAAATTTGGCCAACCGTCTATAAAGGCTCTGAGCTGCTGTTGACGCCACACCCGAATGCACGGCCGTAGCGTGATCATGCCGCGACACGCGAAATTCGAGTCGTCGTCAAGCTGGGCTGCTACATCAAACGGGTTAGGGAGGCATGCTGGAAACTGCATGTGGGTGGACTCACCTAACCCGGGCGGGAGAAGCGGGGCTGCCGCAGTCTTAGCGTTGGGTCCTGCACCTTGTAGGCCCACCGCCTGACGAGCAGCAGCAACATGAGTCTAAAGGCGGGGGTTGGGTAGACTGAGGTGTCGTCGCAAACGACTGCTGGTTCACCCACGGGGAGTATGCGGGTTGCGCCGTCGGCGCATGTTGTGACGGTTGCGCCATGAGTGGATCGCAACGCTTCACAACGGATTTCAATTTCCCAGGTCAACAGCCCTCAGAATTTGTAACCGCAAGCACACACGACACAGTACTTTCGACTCGGAGCGCTAGCATCCGTCTCATCTTGAGCCACGCACGTGAGAAACATACTTGGCGAATGATGTGTATACGACTCATAGCGGCACATGGTCATTCAGGAACTGTCTTGGTCTGCTACAGGACCACTATGGCAGCGAGACGAAGGGACGGGACAGATGCAGCCCAAGCCAAGACGCCAGCCAACGTACAACTCAGAAGCGCAAGTCAGCAATGCGAAAGGATGCAAAGGTCAATGCTCTCAGCCAGGGAAACCCTGCACTGCAACCGCATGCACCACCGTTCATGCGACACAGTAGGACGCATTAGACTTTTACGGCGCCTGGCATAAGTCCTGCAATGCCTTGGGAGCTCTTCGGGTGAGTCTAGCAGTAGTGATGACATGGTGACTGTGGCATGGTTACAGCAGTCGGCCCGGAATGCCTGCCATTTGGTGCAGGGCATGGCGGGCACTCGTTTCGTGCTTTTCTGTCAGGACTTGCCTTTTGATGTGCCCCATTGTGCCAGAGGGTCCGGCTACGAGCCACGACAGAAGATGTGCCGCAAGTGCTTGGGCAGAGATTCTGGCGGAAGTCGTCCCACGAAAGCTGAAAGGAAACTTTCTGAGCAACAAAGAAAATCGAAACCGTGACTTCTTGCTTGATGCGGGCAGAAGTAAAAACTTTATCGTTCGCATAACGCTAGGCCATCGTGTGAACAGCCTTGGGCTGACTCTTATCCGCACCTGCCGTGGGGCACTCCTGCCAATTACCTATGGCCAATCGATGCTCCTCAGGCAAACGGAGAATGTCAGCGGCTGTGAGCAGGAATCGGCGCAAGCTATACAACGAGAAGGCCCTGGCACCCTCGGCGGTGACGCCAAAGCCAAGCAACACTGACCTCAGGAAGTCAGAGAAGCGAGAGTCCATTCCCGTCAAGCGCCGTTTGGACGAAGCCGTTAATGGTGAACCCTTGGGCACGTCATAGTCATGAACAATGAAATTAGGGTCCCTGCCCAGGGCCCTCTGAGCTTCCGAATAGTCTAGTAGAACTTGCGCGGCCAAATTCAAACCAAAGGGAAGAACTGCGGGACACGCCCAATCGAACGGAGGTTGCGTCTGCTGCACTCGCCGCTGCCCCTTTCTACATGTAGCCCGAAGGAAACTTAAGCAGACTTGCAAACCACATGATCTCTGGAGGTGGTGGTAACGAAGACACGCCACCAAGACTAGCAAAGCATGACAAACGAATGACTTGATAGCTCCAGCAGCCGTGCTCCCAGCCTTGCACAAGGACAGCAAACTTCTCAACGGGATCGGCTCCCTCGGTTGAGCAACATGACCCTGCATGGGGGAGGCCCCGTGATTCGTCATTGAGGGGTGAGGGGAAAAGGAACCCCCACATGACGGCGCCACCAATTCATGGCAGCGTAAACTCCTGAGGCGGCGGTGGGCCCGTTACGACTAATGGATTGGAAGTAACATGACATTGAAACTGCAGACGGCTTCCAGGAGGGCTGATCGATGGGTGCCTTCTTGGCATGCCAATCAACCCAGCGACGCATAGCCGCCCTGTGACTGATGAGCCTGTCATCACTGACTGCCTGAAACTTACGATCAGACAACGGTCTAGCTTCAGCTTGCTGTAGCATCAAGCCCGCCCCCAAAACCATGTTTGATGATCCACACAAGACAGCAAATTGAAACATGGCCAGCAAACAGGCCGATCGCGGGTCCGCCTTAGGAGCTGCAAAACTCGAAGACGACCGCACAACAGCCTTCGTGAAGTTACGCGTCCTCAAAGCTGCTGGAGGAAACAACCGGGCTTTTTTGGTCCAGCACCCAGCAATAATGGTTGCTTAGCCACATCATCAATGGATCGCTTGGCAGATGCAGAAGGAGCCAGGTGCTGCTACTCCCGAACTCGCTTTTGAACTTTAGCAATGTTCCAAGCGGTTGTAATCTGTCTCAAAAGCTCCGCATCCGAAGAGGCGTCCAGCAGGGCAAGCTGATCGACAAAATAATTAGCCAAATCAGAATCGTCTGTGATACCCAGCACTCGCAGCGCCTCGAGCTGCCTCAGTCAGAGAAGCCTGAACCACGGGCGAGAAGGTCATGGCAAGCCTTCCCTCGCCTAAATAAAAATTCCAGGCCACTGAGCTGAGCAATGCGGCAGCAATGGCATACACCAGCCATGCATGTGCATCTTCACAACAACAACAACAACAACCACAACCACAACCACAACGACAATCACAACGACAACGACAACACCACCACCACCACCACCACCACCAACAACAACAACAGCAACAGCGCGACCGCAACCGCCGCCACCGCGACCACAACCACAACAACCACATCTACAACCACCACGACAACCATAACGCAGCTTAAAAGGGCCCCTGTCCGTGCTTCCGGCGACCAGGCGACGCTTGGATTCAGCTGGCCTTACAGAAGGGATCCCATGGAGTCCCAAAGTCTCGAAAAGATGCCGCAAAGACTCAGATGCTGTGACGATCCCGTGGCAGTGGCCTGGTCCCCGAATCCTCCGAGCTGGAGTGGCGCCTGGAAGCGAGCGTATGGTAGGGCTTCTGATGACGTCTGCCAGTGCAGTGGAGAGGCGCATTGCCATCTGAGTCTGGGCTGCTCCGGTACCGCAGGCACCAGGATCAAGTTTGGAGAGCAGGTGATTGAGATCCCGCCGTCGCACTTTGCTGTGGGGTCTCGGGGCTGCAGTTCAAGTTCGCCTGGCCTTCCAATGTTGACGGCTCAAGCACCAAACGGAAGTACCGGGAATGAACAGCCATTGGCACATGAGCCATCGATTGGTCTCACCGTCCCGCCTCTTCCGCTTCGGGGTTCGCTCTTTCTGCGCCTCAGTGCCCGTATTGCAGCCGAACAGCCACGGGCGTGCCACATGACGGCGCAAGCGCGAAAGCTTGCACGCAAACGGATTGCAATAGCCCCATCGACCAGAATCAGCGTGCTTGTAGAGTAGCATCCCGAGCGAAAACTAGCCTTGTCCATGCAAATCGCCACTACTACAGACAGCAGTATCAGCTCCAAGCCATCAGAACACCACCGTCACCAACACCACTTGGCGGCGTCACCATGATACGGGGACGAAAAGGATCAGCCAGCACTGAGGACGCACTAAACCCTAAACCCTTAACCCCTTAAGTCTAAGAATCGACCGTCGCAGCGGCTCGCCTCGCCTCGGGCAGAAGAGCCTGAACTTGGCTTAGGAGCGTCTCGCCTTCCTGCCAATAAAAGACAGCGAACAAGCGAGGAGATATCGTTTTGAAACAAGCCTCACAAAAGGATGTTGAACAGCTCCCAGAAACAGAAATTACAAATAGAGATTCTCTCACTCTCTCTCTCTCTCTCATACTCTGCCGTGCCATCATCAAGAGTTTCGCAATGCAAGGGTACGAATAGAGATTAGACATATACATTTTTGCCACGATGAGAACACGGCCTGTTCTCGCTGACCCCGTGCCTTCAATGGGAAAGCTGGGGTACAAACTTTGGGACATTATGGTAATTGTCATGGGATCTCGTGTGACCGGCAAGCTACCGCGCGGCTGGCAAGACACAGTTTCCCCCCGAATCTTGTGAAACCGTCCCCTTCTATAGGTTTGCATCTCGAGTGCAGCTTCAAACAGTGAGGCGGTCTGAACCCACATGCGCTCGATTCACGAACAGGGCCCCCCTGAGCAACTCTCACACGATGCCAGGCGAATGCAATCAAAAGCTGGCTTCAGGATGAGCTGCAAAGAAGCCTTGGCGGCTGAACTCGCCCCCACCTGCGTCCCCTGCTCCGGCTCAGCTGGAGGCGCTGCCTGGTGACAGGATTGGTCTTGCAGAACTCTTCGTTGCAGTACCAGTACAAGTACTAGGCTCTGCCAGTAGTACTACTAGCGCTAGCATCTAGCAGTCCGAGCAGAACCAGCCGTAGCAGCGCAGCAGCACAAAGTTGCTTGAGCTGCACAGCCGTAGCCTTCGGACAGATCAGATCGGAGCCAGGACAACCTCAGCCCTCCCCAAGAATGCCGCCACCGAACCCGTGCAAGGTATCTTGCGAATCCATTCAGACGATTTTTTAATATTTGCAACCCCCAATCCCAAGGCCTGCAGCGAAGTCTCACCTATCGAAAAGCATGGGCGGCGTGGTCTCCTGGTCTCCTCTCGTCTCTAAGCCCTAGGCCCTAAGCTAACTAGGCTAACTTACCGAAAAGCTCCCTTTGTGCCTCTTTCTCTGCCGGCTTCTGCTCCGGCTCCGAAGGCGGCGCAGGCTGAGACGGAAGGGAGGGGCTTCGCTTCAGGGGAGCTTTGAACTCAGAATTCTCGTTTCCTTCAGATTCGAGATGCAACTTCCTCTTTGCTGCGTTTAGCCACCCGCATTTTGCTTCACCTGGCCTGGTCAGCAGACCAGATCTGCTGGTCGAGCTTGCTGAGCTCGGAATTCACGAGGCTCAGCGCCTCCTTGACCTCCACAAGCAGACGGCAGACTTCTCGAAGCTGCGTGCATTGGTATGTGGGTGTTGGCACCAGTAAACCCTGGAAGCGGTGGTGCTGCAGTGCTATCCGGCAGACAATCCGGTTTCAAGTCTCACATCGGAGCTGCCTTCGGAGGAGTCGCCGGTCCAATCGCCACCTGTCAGTCGCCAATGAGGACACAACAAAATCCTACGCTTCATCCCAGTGTCTCGGATTCCTTCCCGACAGCAAGCGGCTGGTGCTGACCTTCTGCCGTGAACAGTCGACCATAATGGGAATCCCGGTCCTTACTCGGGCAGGTGTTGGAGACATGCTTCGGGAATGGAGGAGAGGACGTCTCCACACATGAAGTTGTCACCTTGCCAGCATCACCACTGACGACGGCCTTTGTGCTTGGTTCGCGAACTACCAGACTCGGGCTCGCCAAATCACCGAAGCAGACTCTATCAGAAAAGCCTGCGTAGAAAAATCTCGCCGGCATTGTTTCAGCGCCTCCATCTGACCCGTAGCTGTTTTGCATATGCAGGCTTCTAGCAAACATGTCGGGGAGGGCTCTGCACATACAGCGACATCTCTCGCTTAACCCTGAACCTCTACACCAAATCTGATCAGGCATGACATGAGGGCAAATGAGCGCCGCACTTCTCCTCCAACTCTTTTTCCCACTCGGGCTGTTTGCTGAGTCCTTCGACAATCTCCTGTGTGATGACGACCTGCTTCTGCGTCCAGTCATGGCGAAGGTGTAGGGTCGTTTTTGGCTCCCGCATGGCCTGTCTCGGTCGTGAAAATTTAAGACTTAGGATTAGGTTTCGGGTAAGGAGTAGCAGGACCATGCCAACACTGGCGCTGTGTTGAGCAACGAAGCCGGACTCCGGACAACGGTGATCTATGGTGTACATCACCTGAACCGCAACGACTTATTCCGAAGGAGCGCCTCGGTGGAGATCTCGACATGCGGACTCCATTCGCCCGTAAACCTCGGCACTCAGGGTGATCGACACTGTACAGACGGTACTAGCGCTAACGTCGCTTTGGCAAAGGAGCCCAAGCTCGGCAGCATTGAAGGTGCGGATGGAATCCTGCCATGAAACACGAGCTACAGTGTTCTCAACCTCAGGCTGCGGGGGGGGCTCCAAGCCTCGCCATCATTGAAGACCGTCATCAAGGTGTCCCTGGCATCCCGAACACGGCTACATCAGGCTACATCGCAGTGAAGTGTCAAAGGCCATCGTCCGAGGCGCTCGTCGCAGAGCCAGAACTCGTCGATCTCGCTGAAGCAGTTGTCCACCCAGCCTTTCCTGGACAATGACTGTCCCGGAACACCGAGGAACCCCAAAGCCTGCACCACCTTCCGTTCCGATCTGAAGGTAACGTGCCAGAAGATCGCGGGAGGACAAAACTTCAAGTCTGCTTTGAGTACTCGCTACGTGCTGTCTTACTTATGCTCTGCACATGCCTCTACCGGTGCTGGCGAAAGGACATCGGGCCTGTTTTCATCAAAGACGACGACCATGCCCCTTTCGACCTCGCGCGGCAGCTTGGCCCACAGCCCCCTAGGCCCTAGCCTGTTGGCACTGCAGCGGCAGGACTCTGATGTGATAGGGCTTAAATCAATTACAGAAAGAAGCAACCTGTTCCCTCAAATTCCACTCTCGCACCTCGACAGACATCAGCAGAACCAAAGGTGAAAAAGCATCGGTCGTGGCGAATTGAGCTTACCAAACCGACTCCCGCAATGTCTTGCATCAACTAGGGCCATGCAGTTTTCAAGGATCCCATGGAACGGTTCGAAAGCTTCTGTCATTCTGTCTTGGCCCTGATGACTTCCTAAGCAGCTGCCAACATGGCATGGCAGCATGAGGCCTCTGATGCCGCGAGTAGCTTCAATCCCACCTTCTTCTCCACAGGACTCCCTGCATTGGAGCTCTGCGGGAGCTTGCGAAAGCTTACAGCCTGCGTTACTGAAGCGATACAGCGTATGACAAAATCTCAGACAACTCCACTCGGCGCTTGACAATGGCTAAGGGTCCTGACAATGCTTTCAATGATTCAAGGCTGTCGGTCCCGTCTTAGTCTGTTCCGACGACATCTCGTGTCGTGGGTGTTTTGTCATTTTATAGACTACTTGAGTTTCAGAAAGCAAAGGGCCGGTCATAAACTCCCCAATAGTCGGATCCCTATTCTCCTTATCTGAAGGATCCCTATAAATAAATGCCCGGAGCGTGTGCTGCACGCTGTTGACCCTCTCGGGCACTCGGGCCCCAGAAGAGTGTCTTACCTTGCAGAAAGCCCAGGCTCTACACTTGCTGCCCAAGGGCTCGCGTTGCCGCCGGAGTTTGGAGGCCTCGGGCTTGGGGCACAGCTTTTGCGCCGGGCAGGGGGCAGGGATGCAGCTGAGGCGGCAGCGTGGTAAGCCGCGGCTCTACAACGCGAGGAACCCCTTCGGCAGGCAATGTTGTCGACGGCTCATGCTTGGGAGGATCGCTGCCAGTTTTCGGCCGATTGGTACTGAACTTGTTAGCCTACTTGCCTCCGTTCTCTCTCTTTGCCCGGCCTTGCCGCAAGGATGCAGGCAGTTCGGACTTCTCTTCCTTCACCATCTGGAGACCATCGCCCTGGCAAGGGCTCTCTCAATCCTTTACATGGTAGACAAGGCAGCAAAGTTGCTCCAGCAGCGTACTTTAAAAGAAGCTTCGCATGGGGCTCTGGACTAGCAAGGGACGCCAGGCAGGCCGGATGCGAGAAAGCACCGAAGGAGGAGGGCGGCGGACCCGAAGAGTTCCAGGACCCGTCCTGCAAAGACCGCCACTCTGAGACGAACAGACTACCGGAGCTGGGAGTGGACTCTGCCTGCTCCGAGCCTCCAAGCCTCGAACTACGTGACGACGTTTAACATCTCGGCTGGCTCATGGTCTAAATCCCTTCCGACCTGCATCCGGTCGCCGTGCGGCCTCCGGGGCGAAGGCAACAAGCACAGAAGCACACATGGCATGGTGAGAAGACGCGGTTGCTTCAATCCCCGGGAGGCGACAAAGGCCCTCTCGCGAAAAAGGGGCCAATGCACAAGTTCACCAAGAAAGGCGGACTGAGCTCTTTGTACCACAAGACATGTACTCAGCACTTTCTTCAACACCCTCGCCGCCGACTCGCTTAAGAAGTCAGTGTTCTCATTGTTGCGGAATCAACTGCCAAGCACCACATGGAAAGAATCAAGGGCTCAAGTTTAAATTTATAAAACTGACTTGAATGCATACATCTTCAAGAGATGCTACAACCAATGTAGCATTTCCCCCTGGTCGTGGAACCGAAACAGAACAGAGAGACTTCACGAATGACGCGTTTTGCGCAAACTGAAAAACTCCTACAGATTCCAGGTGAGCTCATGAATGCAGGCCCTGAGCTTCGGGCTGCCATCGGAAATGCGGCGGCGCCCACTGGTGCTGCATCTGAGAGTAAGCCTCCTTCTGCAATCGCTCGTTCCACCCTTGAGGGAAATCTGGAAAATCCGCCGAGTTTACGTTTTCGTCTTGTACTGTTTGGCTGCGAACCACGTTCCGAACCTAGATTCCGATCAATTTAGCATGATCCTTCGGGTGGGTCGCTGCCATAAAATGGCACCAAGCCACAATTGCTCATGATTTTTGCGCGCGCCAAATCACTCATGAATCCGGTGTTGGCGATCCTAGAAATGACTCGAAGCACTCTTGAACATGGGTCCTTGTCCGTCCAGCTTGCCTCCTCGTGCCACGATGAAGTCGCGGCCTTCGCAGTCCCCACCACCAGTGCCGCTCTGAGAGTTTCAGACTTCCCGCTGCCCTGAAGAAACGCAGGAAATTTGAGCAACAGAGCCATTCTTGCAGAAGTAAAGCTAGCAGAAAGAGCTTCGACTGTATCACATCAAGATGCCAAAATCCTCACAGTGATGTTCATGGCCATCAGCGGCAGCATGCTTGGCATGGCCGTAATCTTGAATTATTCATCGTCGCTCATGGCCGATGCGCTGTGACCAGCCCCACCTTCTTCTTCAATCCTGATCACTGCCAACCTCATTAATTTGGTTTTGGTGGGAGTCGAATCAGCAACATCGACGACGACAACGACTACAGCAACAACAACAATCGCAATAGTCATCATCCACATCGTCGTTGCCCGCATCATCCGCCATCACCAACATCTGGGTCCTGAGCCTGCCAGGCCTACGACCTCCTCCTCCTCCTGGGCTGCACTCACTCCTGGGGCGCGAAGCTCGACCTTGTTAACCACAGATGAATCCATGAATCAAGGGTGACGAACAAGAGTCTAGGACCTGAACAGGAACGACAGCAAGACCATCGCGAATTACAAGTATTACACGAACTTGACAGAACATAGTTAATATTTATATCTGTGATCATATGACATATGTACACACCCTCTCGCTCATGCCAGGTTTATGCAAGAGTGATGCTGACGGCGAGGGCAGTGGTGAAACTGTCGGCCTTCACACCATGCACCGGGGAAAACTTGGAGGAATTTCTACACGATTCTCAAGTCAGCACGGGACAAATAGTCGATGCCTGCCTGATGCTGCACATGGTTGTCAGGCTCCTGAAGGGGCTGTGGCCGTCTTAAGCAGCGTTTCTCCGTGATTTTCAGCCAAGCAGATCCCATGACGATCTTCACCTGCCTGCTGGCATGTGTAGCCCACGTCACTGTCTGAGTATTCCCTGTATGCATACCTTTCTGCTTGCTCCATTGGTTAATTATTGCCCACTACTGGTAGCAAGGAAGCTGGAGCATTTGCCGTGCGTCTGTTGCTATTTTTTTGCAGGATTCCTGCACGATTTGAAGAAATCCACCGTTGTTTGCGAAGTTTGTGTTGAATACGAAGCTTTTCTTCAAGCTGTGGGCTCGCACCTCACATTTGCACGTGGATGAGACTCTCAAGCTATCATGAGAGTAAAGTTAGCTTCTTTGACTCAGAACAAGATAAAAATTGAATTCTCGCGCGCGAGCGCAATCCGACATGAAAACTTTTACCACGTAAAAATGAGTGTTTCCGGGACGAAAGCTTTTGGTTCCTGCTTGGCCAGTCCCAAGACAACCTTGGCAGATCGCATGACGCGTTACGGACTTAAGTATCCACGGTCGTCCAATTGCTACTGCGTACAGTAATTAGTACTGTACAGGCTCGAATCCGTAAATCAATTGATGTTTGAAGAAGTACGGTACTGGACAAAAGTAGCTGACAACAACGACGACACTGCCAACAACAACAACAACAACCACAACCACCGCAAGTGCAACCACAAGAGCTTGGGGCAATTCGGAGAGAACTCTAGGGACACGATGGAATTTCACAGGAGCCTGGCGAAACAAGGGCGCGGCGTGGAGTCGGGGGGTGCATGTGCTTTATTTTCGGTTGCATTGGCCAGAGCTCACGTTTCTTTGCGAGCTATATTTACATTTGTGCCCACGATGTTTTGATATTTCCGAATATACATTTAGTTTTGCAGTTGCATTTGCCGTACCGGCTCAGTCCTCTGACGGACTCTGTGGCAGTTTGGCTATCAACATACCCTTCTGTAGATGGATTCGACGCACAAAGCTAGAATGCTAGAGAAACCGAAGCTCTTCACTTCTGCATGCAACCTCGCAGTCATGCTTCACATCTCCCCTCTCCACCTCTGAAGAAGAACCTAAACACTCAACACCTCAATCATCCGCGCAACTAACAAACGGACAAACGGCAAGGGCAAGCAAACAACGGCCTCGCCGGCACCTTCGTCGAAGTAGACGACCTCTCGCCCAGTGACAAAGGCTTTGAGAGTTTGGGAAGTGTTTCTCACACTCAGCTCCCAAAGAATCCTGCCGTACCTCTGCCAGGTTTACTCGACTGAGCCCAGGCTTCCGGACACAGAAACTCCTTCGCCTGCTTTCTCCGTGCATCTGTACCCGACCTTACCCGTCACGTGAAACTGACGAGTTGGCGTCGGTTCGTCTCGAAACTGCGCTGGGTTGCCGGGTCTGCCCCAGCTGGCTTTGGCACACGGGAGCATCGAAAAGAGACGGGAGGTTTGCGGCCGGCGTGCGCTGTGCGCGATCCCTTTTCTAGGAGCGGGCTGAAGAGCTGAACATGGCTGAACGGCTGAACCCTGCTGAAACACTGGGCACGCTGTCGGAGTTCTTGCGGTTGAGCGTGCATGAATACGAAAGGTAAAGGTCCCGCTGACGGCAGCCCTGTTGTCGCCAGTCATTGGAGCTCCTCCTCAAGCTTGAACCCACCCCAGAAGTCCGCTCAAAGCCCCGAAGCCATCCACCTATCAGGGTTTTATAGTGCCCCCAATAGTAGGATCCTTATGCCTTATTATTATATATAATAAGGACCCCAAAATAAGGTACCCCCAACTTTCGGAAACTCCCCAAAGCCAAAGCCCCAAAGTCCTGGTCCAAGTCCGGCTCCGGAGGCGCGGGCGGAAGGACCTCCTCGCAGGCTTCCTGCGAAGACGCGCGGCTGAGACATTCCTACGTCGCATCTTTCTGTATCTATCGATCTTTTTTTATCTATAAACATAGAGACTCAGACATACACAAGATGTATACACATGCAATCAGAAAGCCAGATAGATAGTAGACAGACAGGTAGATTGAGAGACAGATAGATCGATTGATGGATGGAGGGATGGATGGATGGATGGATAGATATGGGGAGAGAGAGAGAGAGAGAGCGAGAGAGAGAGGCACACACACACACACACTCACACAAGCGCAGAGGCAGAAGAGAAAGACAGGCTCGTCAGAATTGCCTTGCACTAGCCTTGCACAGCATCAAATCAAGGAGGCATGCAGTCTTCTTCCGATCACGTTCATGACGAGATATGATGACTACTGATCATTGCCGGATCTGTTCTCCCGCTTTCAGCATTCGGCTCGCTTGCGAATTGCACTGCTCTCGATCACGACAGGAAGTCAGCTCCGTCGAGCAGGCGCATATCCATACACATCTGCACACCCATGCCCACGCAGCGACCGACACCGATACCTCTTGGGCTTCGTCAAAGTACACCACCTGCATTCAGTGGTGGAGTGTAGCTGCAAGGTCAGGCTGCAGTCCTAGTCCTGCAGTCGGGCTTCTGGGTCCCTCGCAACACTACACGTTGGCTCTCGGAATGCCTGCATCTGCAGAATGCCCTGTCCCCGCCCGAGCATGTCTCTGCCTGCTCCGGATCCTCCTCCGCCTCGAGCTGCACGCTGGCCTGAAGATGATCCCGGCTGCGGGCTCGCACACGTAATCTGCGTTTCTGTCACATGGAGTCTGTGCTGGGAAGTGCTCAATAAACTTCAAGCAAACGGTTTGAGAAACAAGCGCGTGGAGAGGCTACAGAACATGGGTACTCTATATATATATATATCTATCTATCTATCTCTCTCTCTCTCTTTCTTTCGCCAGGGCTATGGTGTAGGGGCATTACCCCCTACAAGGCCCTACACTCTCTCTCTCGCTCTCTCTCTCTCTCTCTCTCTCTTGCTTGCTTGGGGTATGGGGGAGAACCCGCTTTTCTCTCTCTGCCTCTCAATCTCAATCTCACCCTCACCCTCACCCCCGCCCCCACCCTCAGCCTCAGCCTCAGCCTCAGCCTCAGCCTCACCTCTCACGTTCACGCTCAGTCTCATTCTCACTTTTGCTTTGCCTGGGACAAGAGCCACCCCATTCTCACACACACACACACTCTCTCTCTCTCTCTCTCTCTCGCTCACTCAGTTCACAGCTCGTCTCCGGAAGCCCGTGCAACCCAGCCTGGAAACTTTGACAAGGGCACACAGTTTCCGTTTGGGACTTGCTGCACTACAGAATCACCACACACCAACACACCACATAGACCCCGAGCAACTGAGCTTGCTGCGCTTGCTGCGAGGGGCCTTGGCGGAGGCGGTACCATCACCCCGCGAGCGATAGCCTTGGAAATCCAAGAGAAGCTCGCAGCAATGCTTCCTATCTCAGCTAAAAAGTAACTCAGGGTCTCAAGGCTTCTACTGTTATTATAATGCAAGACAGAACAAGCGAGTGAAACTTCTTGCAGGTACAGAGCTATGCGTCCATAGCTCCTTCCACCTATTCCGCTAGCTTCGTTGGCTGGCATCACGGAATAGGCTGCCAGCCAGCAGGTACGTTTTCACCCCTCCCTGGGGGTGTCTTCGTTGGCCAGTGACCCCCAGGGAGAGCACTGGCCCCCTGCAATTTTCTGCAGCTANTCTCTGAAAGATTGTGTTACAACTCAGAATCCTTAGGAACAGGAGTTCCACACACACGCTTCCGGTAAAACCGGTTGTCAACGAAACAACTAGACAAGGATTACCATCAGAATCAAAAAGCTTGAAAGCCGAAAGGAAAACTTGAAGCCGCCAAGATGAAAGAAACCAACAAACCCTGACTGAACTCTTTGTCTTCGACAATGTTGCAACAACAAGAACAACAACGACGACGCGGACGGACAAAGGCCAGCGGCAAGCACACGAACAACAACGACGACGACGACCGAACGACAAAACAATCAACACCACAATAACTGTGGCTGAAACATCTACACGAACGACAAAGACGACGAACGAGCAGCAGCAACACAGGAACACGACGACGACGACTAAACGAAAACAACTATAGCAACACAACAGGCGTACTTGTAATTCAATTTGCCGCCTGCCGTCTTGAGCACGAATGCTACCGATGAACATAGAATGTCACGAGACGACGAATTCAATGACGAACGACGACTATGTTGTACAGAAGTAAAACGGATGATGAACTCTACAAGAAGTGTACTCTATATCAATAATCTGGTCCAACGACGCGAACGTTGGGTGCTTGTTGGGTGGCGATTGGATCAGCTTCGACTTTGCCTGTCGTCGTCTTGAGCACGAATGCTACAGGTCAAATGGTAAAGAATGNGGGTGCTTGTTGGGTGGCGATTGGATCAGCTTCGACTTTGCCTGTCGTCGTCTTGAGCACGAATGCTACAGGTCAAATGGTAAAGAATGAAACGGAACGCGAAGAACGTTGCAACGACTGTAGTTATTGTGAGAGAGCAGAATGATGATGAAAATCATGCTATCACTGCCTATATGATCATCCTCCATTCTGAAAACGACGTACGTTGGGTGCTTGTTGGGTGGCGAAGACCACTTGGGTATGCTTTGGGACACCACTGTGTGGCCTTTGGATCAGCTTCTGATTGGATCAGCTTGGGGACACCACGTCTGGTGCTGTGCAAAGATGAATCTATACATTGGATCAGCTTTGGGCAATCATTTAATCAAATGATCTTGGGTATTCTTTGATGTAGATCTGCAACGCTTGGGTAAGCTTTGTCAATAGTCTGATACACCTCAACGAGACATACCAGAGTTTGGTGATTATTGGCTGGGGTATGCCTGGGAGCACGTGAGCCTTTAAAGAGCCTTGGGTACTTGGAAAAAGTCTGGCCTGACACCAGAATGTAACGAACTTTATGTCGGGTATAATTCGGCTATCTGGTTGGGTATGCTTGGAGGGGACACCAGCGGTATCCTCCACGACTGGCCCTTTGTCAGAATTACCAGCCGGAACACACATGAGGTCTCCGGTCTCTGCCGGTTGTCATTTGTTTCTTTTATCCTTTCTCTTCATCTTTTTATCTTTTGTCTTTGATGATATCATACTTCTTAGAATTTAAGAAAAGGCCTCGAAGAACTCTTCACTTCTCTACTGACAGCAATGCTTCCTATCTCAGCTAAAAAGTAACTCAGGGTCTCAAGGCTTCTACTGTTATTATAATGCAAGACAGAACAAGCGAGTGAAACTTCTTGCAGGTACAGAGCTATGCGTCCA